>JAKUCV010005413.1:64312-139298 GCA_028386065.3 Turnera subulata
CGGGCTTGGATCCATAGTTTGCATTTATGCATACAGTGTTTATGTGAGTTTAAGTCTTCCGCTGTGCATACTTCTGTTATTATTGGGCCATTGGGCCAGATTTGTTAATTATGTTGTTTTACTATTTTGGGCCGTTGGGCCGAGTTATCGTAGTTCACACTGTATGCTGGTCCTATTTTGGTTGGGTTGTCACAGTTTCGGCCTGCGTTTACTGTGTACGGTAAATTCGGGTCGGGGCGTTTCAGTTTTATTGAAAGTCAGTAATATGTACAGGTGGTATTACAGACAGGAGTTAATTAGAAAAACATATCAGGAGTTACAGACTATATGAGCTTTTTGGTGTATTAAAATTCCAGTGTCTGTCTGATATACTGTCTTTCTTCCTTTGACTTGTATTTGTTGTAGTCAGGCTGATTCTTAGCCTATGACTCATTGTACTGGTTTACTCATAAAAACCATTCAAATGCATGTATCTTAGTGACTACATGCAAGGAAGGGCCCTTGCATTTAAAAACTTGAGAAGGTGTTCCTGGGGAGCATTTTTTTCCATTATTACATATGATTGTTATACATCCAGCAGCCCTACTATCGAGAGAGTAAGTCAGCTATTTATCACTCTAAAATAAGAGCATAACCACGCCTGATAAGATTTTCTTCTACTTCAAGAGAATAATTTTATTTTTATGTATTATGTACATTACAAGGATAGATTCGAGTGAAAAACATAACAAAGGTAATGAAGAAATGCAACATATTATTTTTATAAATTTTATATTATTTTCCTGGCATACCATGTGGGTTCACTTAAGTGTTGAATAAATACCAGATTAAACTAGACAAGGAGACTAAATTAATAATGGAGGAATAAAAAGATATAATTAATCGTAATATGCCTTTATCATTTCAATATAGCAAGGGCCAAACATGTATTTAACCCGTACATCTCCTCTTTGTTTTTTTTTGAGAAATATACATCTCCTCTTGTTGAAATAAAGGGAAAAGCCGTAATTAAATACATGCACCAAAACCCATTTTCTTACTCAAAGACCCTTTCTCTGGGAAATTAAATAAAATAAATAATGTATCTGAGAACCTAGTCTAAGCAAGTACCTACTGAATAATCGTTTGCTTATCATCACTCCAACCATTATTTCAACAGCATTTTTTTCCAAATTGCATAATCTATATGGGAGCCTAGCTTCCTCCACTTGGAAAAGGCCCCATGCATAATGCCACAGTTCTCGATCCACCTTCAAGCGCATAAAATGTCATCCCCTTCGGCTCTTAGTAAGTTGCGGGTGAAAAACCAATTTAATATGGAATTCAATTATCTGTTACAAAACTCAAATTTGCTCTGGTTATCTCACTGGTATCACTTATTCAAACTAATAATACCCACGAACTCATACGACAACAAGACGATGAGAAATAATATGCGAATAAAGAAGAATTATCCACGCTCTGTACTTGAGAAGAAATACAAGGTAAAAAGACAGATAAGAGTCGGCCTGGAATGTTTTTTCCTAGCGCCTCCCAGATGCCACTGATTCGGCAGAGAAGAGGTACTTCACTCGTGAAAGAACAGAGTCCTGTGCAGGATCATATGGGTGATCTTTCGAAGGAATCTCCAGAATTGCTGGGACTGGCTTGTTGTAACTATCAACCAAGAACCTTATCATATTTGCAACCTGAAAACACATTTCTAGGTCACTCCTAAACCAGGTAAAGAAAATGCAGAAGAACAAGGAAGCTGTATACTTATTTGCCAATTCCCTATCAAAGAAGAACTGATAAAGTTTGACATGACAGTTCATCAAGTCTATATAAACCAAAGAAATAGTATAATGAAGGGATACTAAAGTAATGAAAAGCAAGCAAGCTCTATAAATGTAAGTTCAAAACTGAAACCTCATAGTCTCTTTCTCAATTGAGTTTGATAGATCTGAACATAATCCTATACATCTGAGGTGAGCTACAGAGCACTTAAGCATCCTTCTATCCACAGTACTGCATCAAGACAATGACTACCTAGACATATGTGTGCTTAGCTGAGTGACCCATTACCCAGATGGGGGAACTTCAGGCTAAGAGAGCATGCTATCTTCATTATTAGGTGCTAGTCGCCACTAAGCAACGTGTCCCAAAGAGAACGAGGAAGACTCGATTGCCCAAACCTCAAAGTAGAACAACCTAACTTAGCTATTTAATCAATATAGAGTTCTTGATACGTTTCTCACACCTATGATTCTTTCATGGATGATGACTGGAAAAGGAAGGCCGTGCTGCAACAATTTTCAACAGACCAAATGCAAGCTACAATGTATTAAACCTCTTCCACTAGTGAAAAACGTTTAAACATTCTTTTGCAAATCAACTGCTCAATGAAAAATTTGACATCCTTTCATACATCCAGCAGCAAGCAGTTGAAATTTAGTAACAAGATTCGCCAATAAAGATATAAAAAACAAGAGAAACTATTTGAAAAGTGTGGAGGACAAGAAACAACTTACATATTGACTGATCAGAACTATTGCAATATCGTCTCTCGTTGTAAACTCCTTCAATGCATCTTCAACTTGTTTCACCGTAAGGATTTGCCTTGGCCGAGCCTACTGAAACATCGATGTTCAAACTTGGACATCGATGTTCAATTGGGTCGATTGTAGGCCGAGGGGTCGAAACATCGATGTTTAAGTGTTAACATCGATGTTCTTTGCATTCGCCAACCTCAAACATCGATGTTTGATTGTCAACATCGATGTTCTGAGGGCTCGGCAACCTCCAACATCGATGTTTGATTGTCAACATCGATGTTCTGAGGGTTCGGCAACCTCCAACATCGATGTTTGACTGTCAACATCGATGTTCTCCAGATTCGCAAACTTTAAACATCGATGTTCTGAAATCCAGAGACTTCAACAGCAAATTCGGGGCAGAAGGAGACCGAATTGGTGTCTGGCCTGAACAGCAAAGTTGTAGAACTACTTCTTAGCTTTCCAGGTACACCAAGATTGCACCAAACCGAGCTCTACAGCTCTAGATATGGCCGAAATACTGAGTGCTGCCAAAGTGTTGACGAGAATTAGATTCTCAAGACATCGATGTTCACTATTGGACATCAATGTTTACAGGTATTTTTGGTTTCCAAATTTACATGACATCATATACAGTTGTTGACAAACATTCATCATTGCTTAGATCAACATTTGGTAGGTTTTGCCAAAGCAAGGTGCCAATGTTTATCCTAGCAAGATGTGATGGCATAATTGTTATGCATGGAAATAATTGTTGATGTAAATATTAAGTTCTTAGTTGCCTTCCATGATAAACACTCATCATTGCTTAGATCAACACTTGGTAGGTTTTGCCAAAGCAAGGTGCGAGTGGATAATTGTAATATCTCAACTGCTTATTGTGGGTTTGGACTTAACTAGGTCATCTCAATAGGATTGAGGACTTAGAGGCAAGGAGTTGAGCTAAGTCTATGAGATAGACAAGAACAAGTGTTGTTCACTCGACTATCCAAGAGTTGCACGAGATGTAATTGACAAGAGTTGTCTATCTAAATAGCTATGATGTAAGCGATCAGCCAAAGCTGACTTATGTTATAGTGAAATATGGATCTTGGCCTACTTATCATTGCTTTGGTTCATAGTAGGAGCATCATTTAATAGAATTCCTTATTAAATGATTTTGTATACATGACTCTTATTTGTGTGAGTTGATCATTGTTGTTGAGTTTCCATGGCACAAAACACTAACACATTATCATTTCGATCAGTCCTTGAGAAGGAAAAGCTGAATGGGAATTGTTCCCTAAAATGGCATCGTTTTGAGGATAGTCCTCAAACAAGAAAATTTTGTATGTCCTTGAAGGGCCTGTTCATAATGAACCGGCGCCTTATGCTCCTAGGGTAGTAAAGGATGCTTATAAGAAGCATCTTGATGATGCATTGGATGTTGTATGTCTTATGCTAATAACCATGGACTCTGAGCTTCAGAAGCAAGATGAGAACATGGGGGCGTTCGATATGATCGAACACCTAAAAATGCTCTGTGAAGAGCAAGCAAGGCATGAGAGGTACGAGACCTCTAAGGCATCGTTCCAATACATGATGGCCGAGTCATCACCCGTCATGTGCTCAAAATGTTTGGATACATTGAGAGCCTTGAGGGTCTTGGATTTCCTTTACAAAAGTGTTGGCTGTTGATCTAGTCCTGCAATCGTTGCCGGATAGTTACAGCTAATTTGTCGTTGTCTGAGTTGCTAAACATGTTGGGAACAGTTGAGCAACAAATGAGGGCAAACAAATCCAACATTATGATGTTTGGAAAAGGCAAAGGAAAGGGTAAAGCCAAGGTTGACAAGAAGAAGAAATGTGCCAAAAAAGGTTTGGTGCATGTGCATCTTCTTGTTCTCATGTGATGAAACCAAATGGTGGTATTGCAAATGAAGGAAATTGTTTCCATTGCAACAAACCTGGCCATTGGAAGTGCTACTGCCCTGTTTACCTTGAAGAGGTAAAGAAAAAGAAGGGAAGTAAGACTTCCGCTTCAGGTATTTTGTTATAGAGGCTAATATCTCTATCTCTCCATCGTGGGTATTAGATACCGGATGTGGTTCTCACATTTGTGTAAATGTGAAGGAACTGAGAGAGAGTAGGATATTGGCAAAGGGTGAGATAGACCTGCGTGTCGGAAATGCAAAAAGAGTTGCTACATTAGCCGTAGGGACTTACTATCTATCCTTACCCAGTGGTTTGGTCTTAGAACTGGACAATTGTTATTATGTACCTACCATAAGCAGGAATTTGATTTCTGTGTCTTGTATGGATAAGAAAGGTTTTTCATTGGTAATAAAGAACAATTGTTGCTCTATTTATTTCAATGAAAAATTGTTATGGTAGTGCATATTTAAGCAATGGTTTATATGTTCTAGACCTAGAAACGCCTATCTATAACATTAATACAAAGAAGGTTAGAATGAACGATTCTAATGAAACCTATCTCTGGCATTGTCGTTTAGGCCATATAAAAACAAAACTCGTATATCTAAACTCCATAAAGATGGACTTTTAGACTCATTTGATTTTGAATCATATGAGACATGTGAGTCATGTTTATTAGGCTAAATGACGAAGGCTCCCTTTACTGGTAAATGAGAAAGAGCTTCGGACTTGTTAGGTCTTATACATACTGATGTATGCGGACCTATATCTACACAGGCTAGAGGTGGTTTTCAGTACTTCATTACATTTACTCATGTTTACAGTAGATATGGCTATGAGTCAGAATCCTTTGAAAAGTTCAAAGAGTTCAAGAATGAAGTATGGAATTGACTCGGTAAAAGTATTAAGATGCTTCGATCAGATCGAGGCGTTGAATACTTAGACCGAGAATTTCTTGATCATCTAGAGGATTGTGGTATAGTATCACAACTTACTCCACCGGGTATGCCTCAATAGGATGGTGTATCCGAAAGGAGGAATAGAACCTTGTTGGACGTGGTTCGTTAGATGATGAGTCAAGCTGACCTTCCTTCTGCATTTTGGGGACATGCATTATTGAGTGCTGCTTTTACACTTAACCGTGTTCCATCAAAATCCGTTGAAAAGACAACATATGAGATATGGATTAGGAAGCGTCCCAATTTGTCTTTTATGTGGATTTGGGGTTGTGACGCTTACGTAAGACGTGAAGCATCAGATAAACTCGGCCCTAAATCTGACAAGTGCCTCTTTGTAGGATACCCTAAGGAAACTAAAGGGTATTACTTCTATAATCCCACCGACCACAAAGTGTTTGTTGCTCGGACTGCTATTTTTCTAGAAAGAGAATTTATTTCTAGAGGAATCAGTGGGAGGAAAATAGAACTCGAAGAAGTTCGAGATCTAGGGGCTGAGATAGAACAAGGACAGGAACCACAAGATGTTGTGGGTGAGAATCCTGTCCCTGTAACACATGGACCGCGTAGGTCGGATAGGATTCGGTATGAGCCTAAGAGATATGATTTCTCATGACTCATACAGGAGATGTGATGCTCATAGATGAGGATGAGCCCACTTCCTATCAGTTGGCCATTACGGGTCCGGACTCCAAGAAGTGGCTAAAAGCCATGAATTCAGAGATGGAATCCATGTATGGAAACAAGGTATGGACCTTGGTTGATCCACCCGAAGGGGTAAAACCCATAGGGTGCAAATGGGTCTTTAAGAGAAAGACTGACATGGGTGGTAATGTGATTACCTATAAAGGGTGATTGGTTGCGAACCAGTTGCCATGGTTAATTCCATCCGAATTCTGTTGGCTATAGCAGCATATCATGATTATGAGATATGGTGTGCAAGTTGCAAAGATCCACTTATGGGTTGATGCAAGCTTCTAGGAGATGGAATCTTCGTTTTAATGAAGTAATCAAAGAGTTTGGTTTCATTAAAAGTGAAGATGAGACATGTGTTTACAAGAAGGTTAGTGGGAGCACTATTGTTTTCTTGTTGTTGTATGTTGACGACATACTACTCATTGGGAATGATATTCCGACACTACAGTCTGTAAAGACTTGGTTAGGAAAGAATTTCTCAATGAAGAACTTAGGAGAAGCTGCCTAAGTGTTAGGCATAAATATCTATAGAGATAGATCCAAAAGGCTTCTCGGGGTAAGTCAGAGTACGTATATTGACAAGGTGCTAAATAGGTTTAGCATGCAAGATTCCATGAAAGGATTCTTGCCCATGTCACGTGGCGTATGCCATGCTATGTACTCGACCGGATGTCGCTTATGCTTTGAGTGTCACAAGAAGATGCCAATCTGATCCCGGTGAGAGTCACTGGACAGTGGTTAAGAACATCCTTAAGTACTTGAGAAGCACTAAGGATGCATTCCTTGTGTATGGAAGAATGATGAGCATGTTGTAAAGGGTTACACAGATGCTAGCTTCCAAACAGATAGGGATGTCTTTAGATCACAGTCAGGTTATGTGTTTTGTCATGGAGGTGGTGCTATTTGCTGGAAGAGTTCCAAGCAAGAAACAGTTGCCGACTCTACAACTGAGGCTGTACAAAGTTCCTTTGAGAACTATGCAGCATATCCATTGACTGAGTCTCTCACTCAGCGGAAGCATGATGGTCATACTAGATCCACATGTATTAGATACATGGATGATTGGCTTTAGTGCAAGTGGGAGATTGTTAGTATAATGCCCAAAAACCAATCATTGGATGATTGTATATAGTCATGTATATATATTAAGGTTATTCCAATAAATATGATTATGAGATAATCGCTTGCACATATTTATAACCCTAGAATACTTTGTATTCTTAAATGTCCCTAGTCGATCATTATTATGGATGGGTTGTAATAATGAATTAAGACTAGCGTATGTTGAGAATTGTATGAGATACGAATTCTACATACGGGTACAAGTTAGTGTGGACTGGACCGACCCACATAAGAACCCTACATGGAACATTATATGATTGTCATTAGTGATTCTTATATATGTATTGTCCTTAGACCTGAGATCATCAAGGTTCCCAACATATGAGTCGTATACTTTGATATTATTCCTGGTCATCCGTAACTGGGTGGACGTAAGGGTAATCATTGGGTATATGATGTAATGTGTAGTGGGTTTTGATTGATCAAGATGGGATTCGTCTGACCCATATAACGGGTATATTATCAGTTGGGCCTCTTGATAGAGTTGAACTGTTAAATGCGTGGCCACGCTCGGATTATGTGATATGTGATATCATGAGTATCCGTTTTATACAGTTAACTCGGGGATCAAAAAACTAAGATTAAACATATACGAGATTGACGTTTTCATGTCTCGGTTTAATCTTGATAATGGGACGAAAGGACGATGACATATTCCGAGGCATATAGAATCAGTACTGATCTTGTCGTTCGGGTAGCAATGATGTGTTGCTAGACGCCGCTCTTTGCTTATAATTGTTAAATGAGATTTTACAATTATTTCCGGACGTTACAAGTGCCTACAGGGTCACACACATAGAACCGTTGATTCGGGCAGGTGGTTGAACCATGGTTGGACCGTGGTTGAACCGGCTTGTGGTTGGACCAGGGCCGTTTTTTGGCTGGCTTGGGTCACTACTTGTCAAAATTATTGAGCCAAATCTGATTGCTTGTGATGTGTAATCCATTAGTGCTTAGTGGTAGACAAGATAATGGAATCTTGATCATGATGGGCCATTATGTTGGCCATTACCCTAAGCACTAATTGAGTGGCATAATTTTTGGCTAATTGCATTCTGGGTTTTGAGAGCCTTGAGAGTGTTTTTAGAGCAGCTAGAACACACACACTCACTCTCTTCTTTGAGAAAGAAAGAGACACTAAACACCACAAGTTCAAGCTCCCGGATTTCCGCAGCTAGCACCGCGTTTCGGGAGAGCTCGGGTTGGAGATCGTGTGACGGTTTCTGACTAGTCATCACGGTTCGTGTGGATACCATAGAGGGGCGGGATTTCTGTCCGGCTCTTGCTGATTCGTTCCTACAGTTGGGTGAAAGACCTCAACCGATTCAGGTACGAAATTTTGTTGTTCGGTTTATGTTGCTTCACTTGGATCCTCTTTGGGTTTTCGGGTTTTTCCGCTGCATCTTGAATGTCAAGTTTGCATGCCCGGTTACTTACAGGAAGAATGTCTCTTCCATCGAAGTGATGAAGAACCTGGAGGAGTACAGTTCGTCCACAAATACCAGACGAGGAATCCTGCCGAGCTTGCTTGGTATTTCCTCTGGGCCTTCGTTGATCAGGCTGTGGGCCAATCGGTTTCTTCTTCCGAGGGAAGCACCCTCAACGAAGAACAAAGATGATGGAGAAGGCATGGTGTTTGACGCGATGTGTTTGGTGTTTGATGCGACGTGTTTTCTTTGCCTGAACGTTTTGCTTTCTTTGGATGCTTTGTGGTTTTTTTTTGCCTTCTGTTGTTTTGCCTTTTATAGACAAATGTTTATCCATTTTTCAAAGTTTAGACCCCACCTGTCCCCGAGGAAAGAAAAAAAGAGAAATAGAAAGGAAAGAAAGAAAAAAAATATAGAAAAAAAAAGGAAAAAAGGAAAAAAAAAAGAAAGAAAAAGAAAGAAAATAAGATAAAAAGAAAAAAAAGGAAGGAAATAGTTAAGGAAAAAAAACACAGAAAATAGAGAGAAAGAAAGAAAGAAGGAAAGAGAGAAAAAAAAACAAAAAAAAAAGAGAAAGAAAAAAAAGAAAGAAAAAAAAAGAAGGAAATAGAAAAAGAAAAAAAAAGAAAAAGAAAAAGAAAAGGAAAAAATAATAATATATATATATATTTCTCGGTGATAGGAAAGGTAGAATCTTTTCACAAAACTCCAACCGTTTTCGATCTTCGAGGTTTGCTTTTTGAAAATTTTGCCGTTGATTGATTTTTGCTTCGTTACTTTATATGTTTTTCGGCTACAAACGCAAGTGTTTTCAGCTCGTTTTCATCTTACATTTTTCTTTCACAGTTGTTTTGGCTCTTCTTTTTATACTTTTCCCTGCATCTTTTATCACATGCATCCGTGATCGTTGTCGCCAGGTTGATGGGACGATACCTCGAGTAGAGTGCATGTGTGACAGGTTGCACCTGTTTGGACATCATGGAGGGATACGATGTCTGGAAGACGTTCTTGGCTCTTGTGGACCAGCTGGATGTCGTTTCTTTCGAGGTACACAGTACGTGCTTGTGAACATCATCGTGCGAGATAGCGGACGTCTTTTTCATGAGGAGAACCGATGTTTCCGTTAGCTGAGTACGTTGCGTTTCTCGGGATCGAGGATGTTTACGACCGATCCAGAGCGTTGAACATGAAACGAGTTTTGTTTTTAATTTCTTTATGTATGGTTTATTTCCTTTTTGCTGTTTTGTTTTTAATTTCTTTATGTTTGATTCTCTTCTTGCTAGTTTTATATCTTTTTGCTGGTTTTTATTTTTCTTTAAGATGTTTTGTTTTTTCTGTTTAACCAGAGTTTTCATATCATAAACAGAGTTTTGTTTTAAAAAGAAAAGCTTGTTTTATTTATTTCATAACGTTTTACAACGGAGAAGAAGTACTCTAAGGAGTTACTTACTTCTCAAAGTCTTTTACAAGCTTTTGTACGTTTTTTATCTGAGAAGAGGGTTCCGCACACGCCAGTTCGATCTGCATCACCGCAGAGCTGACCTTCCTCAGTGAAACGTTCAGCTGCGTCAGTGTCTGCAGTGGAGTGCTGCTTTGAGCCGTTCCTTTGCCCTTCCTAACTTCAGTGTCTGTGCGACCGGAAGGCTCCTCTTTGCCAGCACGCTTCTTTCACCGTCTTAGGGAGACGACCATGTGTTCCTCCAGACCGATGATGTTGGTCTTGAACCGCTTCTTCGGAGGTTCATCATCGGAGTCTGTTGGGAAGGCAGTACCACCGATGTAGCTGTTGTCCTCTAAGTTTGAGGTTGTTCTTATTCTCAGTGGAGAGTCCATGGCTTTTCTTTTGCTTTAAGATGTTTTGTTTTTCTGTTTAACCGGAGTTTTCATATCATAAACAGAGTTTTGTTTTAAAAAGAAAAGCTTGTTTTATTTATTTCATAATATTTTACAACGGAGAAGAAGTACTCTAAGGAGTTACTTACTTCTCAAAGTCTTTTACAAGCTTTTATACGTTTTTGATCTGAGAAGAGAGTTCCGCACACGCCAGTTCGATCTGCATCATCGCAGAGCTGACCTTCCTCAGTAAAACGTTCAGCTGCGTCAGTGTCTGCAGTAGAGTGCTGCTTTGAGCCGTTCCTTTGCCCTTCCTAACTTCAGTGTCTGTGCGACCGGAAGGCTCCTCTTTGCCAGCACGCTTCTTTCGCCGTCTTGGGGAGACGACCATGTGTTCCTCCAGATCGATGATCTTGGTCTTGAACCGCTTCTTCGGAGGTTCATCATCGGAGTCTGTTGGGAAGGCAGTACCACCGATGTAGCTGTTGTCCTCTAAGTCTGAGGTTGTTCTTGTTCTCAGTAGAGAGTCCATGGCTGTGTTTGAGTTTGCCAGTCATGAGGTTCGGTTTTATAGAGGATGAGATGTCGTGTAAGGGTATAAGCGACATATCATGTTGAGTTTGGACAGCTGGCAGAGTGTGCCAGAAGCTTATCGTGGTAGGACCCACGGATAAGACGAAATTTTGAGGACAAAATTCTTTTTAAGGTGGGTAGACTGTAACAGCCCCGGGACTGTAAAAGTCTTTATACAGTGGTTTACCTTGAATTTAATCTTGGGTAATTAATTCAAGGTAAATCGGGCGTCGTTTTTCACAACCGAGGCTTTTCCCACGCTCGAGATTTTTCCGTGGATTTTACGGGCCAAAGTTGGTATTTTTCGGGTCCTGAAATCCTCAGAAAAATCACACCGGAAAATAACTAAGGGGGTATGCAGTTATTTTCTGGTCCGGATCGGACTCGCCCATAATGCAGACAAGCTGCATTATTGAGGCAAGCCGTCTTCACAGTGGATTCAACGTGTTTAAATGCAGGAAAAAAGAGAAGGGAAGAGGAAGAAGAGAGGAAGAAGAAAGAAAAGAGAAAGGAGAGGGAAAAAAAAAGAAAGAGAAAAGAGAGAAAAATAAAAAGGGGAAAAATAAAAAAATAAAAAAATATATATACAGAAAATAGAAAAAAACGGAAGAAAAAAAACGAAAGAAACAAAAAAAGAGAAAAACCAATCAGAGATCAGAAAAACCAGAAAAAGAAAAAAAAGAAAAAAGAAAAAAAATCAGAAAACCCGAGCATAGTGTCATCTTCCTCCCCTTCTTGTCACTGTGCACGCCGAAGCTTTCCAGGCCGCCGCTCGCCACACCATCGGGTTCGCCATGACGTCGCCGACCTGTTGCCGCCTTCCCCGTCACCTTCCACCGCCTGACGCGCCGCCGGAGAGCGTTGACCCGCGACATAACCCATGGATCCACTTTTCCTCCGCCTCCTGCTCAGCTGCTGCGATGTCGTGCTCTCTTTCCTCCGCCCTCGAGCTCGTCTTCGTCTGCAGCATCTTCTCCCCCGAGCTCGTCTCCTCTCGTGCCTCTCGCCGTCGCGCCGCTGCTTCTACCCGAGGAGTTTTATCAGGCAGTTCCCCGAGGAACCGGCTTTGGTTCCGGTTGATGTTTGAGTAATCGGCTAAGGTGAGGATGGACTGTCTTAAATATGTGCCTATTTGCTCTGTTGGATGTGCTTTGTTGTTGATTGAACCTTTGAGTTGTGCCTGGTATTTTCATGGTTTATTGATGATGATCTGAACTTGCTGGTATGATTATGAGATGTGACATGGAACTATGAACTGTTGATAAGAGGAATAATTGAGTTGATGATGATAAGTGTCATGTGATAAGTAGTGGTACGACTGTGGTTAGAGAACTATTACGTGGTGGCCATGACCTGGTTATTGTGATGGGCATGTCGATGCCGGTTGTTATTGGGGTGCTGACCCCGGGTTTGGGTTTTGGTTTTGGGGATGTTGATCCCGGATATGGTTTAGGTATGGCACCCAGAATAGGTCGATAACCAGGTACGACCCTAACTTATCCGTGACAGGGCCCGGAAGATAAAATTTGTAACTCAAATAATTTCTTTTAGCCTTGGCTCAGTCAAGATGTGGTAGATCTTCTGTGTTATTGCTTTGCATCCTTGAGTATATAGTGCTGCTAGGGATGGCAACGGGGCGGGGAATGTGCGGGCAGAGGAATCCCCGCCCCATCCCCGCGACTTAAAACTCTCCCCATCCCCATCCCCGCGACTTAAAACTCTCCCCATCCCCATCCCCATCCCCCGTTGCGGGGGGAATTTTATCCCCATCCCCGCTCCCCGCAATCCCCGCGGATCCCCACGACTCAAATTATACATTTTAAATTTTCATCACTTCAAAACTTGAAAACTTGAAATTTAGCTCCAAGCAATTACAAAATACATATTAATGCTAGTGTCATTACAAAATATATATTATTATCTAAAACTATATATTACCACCAAAAGATTCAAATCCAATCAACCCTAGAAAGGAAAATAAAATAAAATAAGTGAATTGAAGTGAACTTATAGTTTATATTATATTATCTTTTTACCNCCGGTTGTGATGTTATTGATGTCCCCGAGTTTGGGTGACGGTTTTGATGTTGGGCCGATAGGCCAGATTTTTTATGTTTATGTTTTGATGTTGGGCCGTTATTTCTGATATTTACCTTGTTTGTGCCATGTGTCGGCACTGTTCTTTGGTTATTACTGTTTGTCGGGTAAATTTTGGTCGGGGTGTTTCAAATTATGCCTTCCCATTGCCCTTTCGTTGCCTTCTACGATTCACACACAAATAATTAATTTATAATTAAATATAGAATATTAAAAGCTTTTTTATTAAATTCACTAATTAATATATTAATTATCTTTTTGACAAAATTAATTTCCACGTGTCAATTCTTAGAAAGTCACTTGTCTTCACCACATTTAGGTCTCTAAGTTAATAGTATATATAGATTATGATAATTCTTCTTTTTTTTCCTGCGTGACATTAACATCACTACATAAAAATAAAAAAAAAAAAGGATTGCGTGCCTAAACAAAGTTGAAAAATAACGTAGGAAACCGAATAAAATTTAGGCTGCCTACTACGATATCAACCGAGTGAAACTATACCAGGATTCCTAGAAAGTTCTTTTGACTTGCCAAAAATTACATCCCTCTCTTCTTTAACCCGTTTTTTTGTTTTTTTTGTTTTTCTAATCAATTTTCCTCTGTTTCTTGAAGAAGAGAAGAAGAAGAAGAAATGGAAAAATAAATTTCCCGGTCGTAGCCGTAGGTTGTGATTGTGAACTGCCTCTCGTTGTCTTGTCCAGGCGAACAAGATTTGCCACGTATAAGTATTTATTACAATTCACACCCTCTCTCCTCCTCCATCTTCGTAGTAGTTTCCAAGAACCGCTTTCATGTAACTTCTCTCTGCTTCTGCTTCATTACGTTTGTCTTAAGTTTTTAAAACCTGTTCTCTCACCCTACTGCTACCTATTCTTCTTGTAAAGATTCAATCTTTATACCTCCATTGATAAAAAGGACCAATCTTTGAATATCGCCCACAGGCAAACTTTTTCCATGCTTGATCAGTAAATGGAGAATCACAATCCACCATCATCTTCGTCGCCGTCGTCAACGCCAACGCCGGCACCGGCACCCCAATACCCTTACAATCCATACCCTTATCCTTACCCTTACCCTTACCCTTACCATCCTCCTCCTGCTTATCCTCCGCCAACTCATGGATACCCACCTCCTATTTCAGATCCTTACCACCCTTATCCCCCTCCATATCAATACCCTTACGCTCCTTACCCTCCTCCTTACGGATACCCTCCACCTGCATACGCATCGTCACCACCACCGTCATCGTCACCGCCACCATCCCAACCGGCAACTTCCCATTCAGGCCCTTTGGACTATTACCACCACCACCAACACCATCAGCAGGCGCAGTCGCAGCCTCAGCCACAGCCACAGCCACCGCCACAGCCGCAGCAGCAGCCTTCATCGCCGCATTCAACCACAAATTCAGGGCCTTTACAGGGGCGTCTTCAACATTCTGGTTCGATTACTTATCCACATCAATACCCTTCATCGCCCAGCTCACAAGGGTCACCTCCTTCTCCTGCCCTGCAACATCAGGGCAGTTTTCAATACGGTTCTTCTCATTACCCTTATCCACAACAACAACAGGCAGGGCCGTATGCGCCTCCTGATGCTCCTGGACATTCCAGGGCCAATAGCTTCGCTAATCATCACAGGCAAGAGAGTTTAGGAATTGGGTCGTCAATAAATGATGATAATGTTAATTCCCCGGCAAATCCTCACCCTCCTCTTGGGTACCCTCCATTGGATGATGTGATGAGTAATATGCATTTGAATGGTGGTAATCGCCCTTCCGTTCCCGCGTCCCCTCCTGCCCCTGATTCCACTGCAATTGTGAGGCATGGCAGGACAGAGAGCTTTTATGGTTATCCTAATGACTCGAGTAACTGGGAAGGAGCCTATCTGGGCAGGACTGATTCGTTTGGTTACTATACCCCTGTTCATGCGCATACACCCTCCTTTGATGGATCACAGGTTAGCCACAGTACAGAAATTGTGCCCTTTAATAGTAAGGGGTCCTTGAAGGTTTTGCTACTACATGGGAATTTGGATATTTGGGTCTATGATGCCAAAAATCTTCCCAACATGGACATGTTTCACAAGACTTTGGGTGATATGTTTAATAGGTTGCCGACAAACATAAGCACCAGAATCGAAGGACAGATTAACCGCAAGGTTACTAGTGATCCTTATGTTTCTATTTCTGTAGCTGGTGCTGTAATTGGGAGAACTTTTGTGATTAGCAACAGTGAAAATCCTGTGTGGATACAGCACTTTAATGTTCCAGTTGCTCATCATGCTGCGGAAGTTCACTTTGTTGTTAAAGACAGTGACGTTGTCGGGTCGCAGCTGATAGGAGTTGTGGCAATCCCAGTGGAACAGATTTTTTCAGGGGCAAGAGTGGAGGGTATTTATCCTATTCTAAATAGCAATGGAAAACCATGTAAGCCTGGAGCAGCATTAAGGGTGTCAATTCAGTACACTCCCATGGAGAGACTCAGTATTTACCATCATGGAGTGGGAGCAGGTCCTGATTATCATGGTGTTCCAGGCACCTACTTTCCTCTTAGGAAAGGTGGAAAAGTTACTCTTTATCAAGATGCTCATGTTCCAGATGGGTCTCTTCCAGGTGTCAAGCTTGATTATGGGTTGACTTATGTGCATGGGAAGTGCTGGCAGGACATCTTTGATGCGATACGGCAGGCCAGGCGTTTGATCTACATTACCGGGTGGTCTGTTTGGCACAAGGTTACACTTGTTCGGGATGGTGGTCCAGGGTCAGATGCCACCCTTGGGGAGATTCTTAGATCGAAGTCCCAGGAAGGTGTCAGAGTGCTGCTTCTTGTATGGGATGACCCTACTTCAAGGAGCATCTTGGGATATAAAACAGTATGATTCTCACCTCTATTGATGCATGATTTTAGTTAGGTGTCCTAGCTTAAGACAACATTTTCCAAATAGTTTGTGTTATCTTTTGATATAGTTTAGGAAGATGTGAAGGTTTGAGTACAAGGTTACGGTTTCAATTTTGAATTTCATGGAAAGTGTGTGATCGTTGTTGGTTATTGTTTTTCTTACCTTCATGAGTTCCATACCCTGCAGTTGTGTTAGATCTTCCTTCATGCATGTATGTGCTCTGGGCATTCATTTCTTATATTTGCTCTTGGGTGGAATATGATTAATCATTATGTTCACTGAAAGTATGAGTTAACATCTCACTGCAAATCTCAGGCACAGGCTTGATCATTTCTCTATTGATTGAAATTGTGTTTTCTAGGATGGCATTATGGCAACCCACGACGAGGAAACGCGGCGTTTTTTCAAACACTCATCAGTGCAAGTGCTACTCTGTCCTCGTGTTGGTGGCAAAAGGCATAGCTGGGTTAAGCAAAGGGTTAGTTGTCCCAAAACATAGAAAGTACTGTGCTTTTTTTATCCTCAAGGAAGTCTATACTAGGATCTTGGTTTGTTGAGTCTATCAAAATAAATGCTGTCATGAAATAACTTCTCTTACATGTATGTCCAGCTCAATAAGTATCTTCTGCATGGCTAATTGGTGCTTGAAAGCTTAAGCATTAATTGGTTTTCTTTTTGGCGTGATAGTATGGTCACTTAATCCAGCTGGAAGGAGCAGTCTTCATTGAGTTTAATATCCAAGAAACCAAATAAACTGCATAATTAAGATTGATTTGGTATCTTGAGTTTCTCTTTGAAAATTGTATGTGGCAAAATAATATGCTGTTTTTCAACTTTATTGTGCTAGGCCATTTTTCAAAGTAGGAACATGAGTATTGTCCACAATGGTAAATTTTTTCTTGAGAATAACACTGATAATTATTTAGAAAGATAATGGTTGTTTTACTTCTTTCACTAATGTCTGCAAGAATTCCTTACCATGGGGTTAATTTTTCTGAAATAGCAGATCATAGATCTGTCAGAGATACTGGAGAGCATTGTTTGTAACTTTCCTTAGTGTGTCTCCTTTTGTTGCCATCTTTTTTGAATTTGACACCAACAGATTCTTACTCGTTCTGCTTCACTGGATAAAATGTCAGGAAGTAGGAACAATCTATACACACCATCAGAAAAATGTAATTGTGGATGCTGATGCTGGAAACAATAGAAGGAAAATCATAGCTTTTATTGGCGGGCTTGATTTGTGTGACGGGAGGTATGATACGCCACATCATCCTATAATTAGGACGCTTCAAACAGTGCATAAAGATGACTATCACAATCCTACCTTCACGGTAAGATCTTTTTGTGCCCTTTGTGATTGCACAATCATGATTACTTTAGCTGCTGTGACATATTGCAGTAAAACTTGTTCTACGACTAGCAGAGAAGCATCTGTGATCTCTAGCTTTGAAAGTAGTTAATGGTTGTTTTTTCTGATTTTGTTATTGACTGAGAAGGGTAGTATTGCTGGATGCCCAAGAGAACCTTGGCATGACTTGCACTGCAAAATTGATGGTCCAGCGGCATATGACATTCTCACCAACTTTGAGGAGCGTTGGTTTAAGGCTGCAAAACCCCATGGCATTAAAAAGCTAAAAATGTCATATGATGATGCTTTGCTCAGGATAGAAAGAATTCCAGACATCATAGGGGTTTTTGATACTCCTTCGCCTGATGAAAATGACCCGGAGACTTGGCATGTTCAGGTAAGATGTCGGAGCCTTGGTTCAAATAATAAATGACTGTCTTTGGATGGGATGGGGTTGGTTTTGTTTTTATTTCCAAGATCAATGTTGCTATGATTCATTTGAGTTGGCTTCAACATGAAAGTGTGTTCATTTTCCCCTGGGTTTTTCTGAAATCCAGATTTTTCGTTCAATTGATTCAACTTCAGTTAAAGGTTTCCCAAAGGATCCAAAAGATGCTACAAATAAGGTAAGTATCTTCTTCTTTGTATGACTAGCTAAATATCAGATGAGAGAATGGAGATCAACTTCACTTTCTGCTTTAAGCTTTTCTGGTGGCTTTATGTTTACATATTTTTATGTTAAAGCTAATTTGTTATTCTGTTGTTACAGAACCTCGTATGTGGGAAGAATGTGCTCATTGACATGAGCATACATACAGCATATGTTAAGGCCATTCGTGCGGCACAGCACTTTATTTATATAGAGAACCAGTATTTCATTGGGTCCTCATACAACTGGAGTTCTTATAAAGATTTAGGTGAGACACTTTCCTTCTTCATGGATAAGGCTGGATGGACCAAATATTGCGTGTCACATTTTGTCTCTATTCTCTAATCAACATGGAACAACACAATTGGGAATGTAAGGAAAATGTTATCTTGAGTTTCATGAGTGCCCATGTATTTCTTTCTTCTCTTTTAAATAGCCATCCCTGATCTTAGCCAGCGCTGTTATGGATGGAATTGGGCATACAAGGTGTGAAGACTTGATGGAGAAGGATAAAAGTTTTATGAGCTAGTAAAATACTAGGGTGGTGCATAACATTTGAGTAATGCTGGAACATCTTATTAATGATTGAGCAGTAGCAAGAACTAACGAGATGAAGAAGAGTGAATTGAAGGGAGAGAAAAAAAAGGGGCTAACTAGTGCAATAATGACACAACTAAAGATCTGTTATGCAGGCTAGCCACCTGGCCCTTCTGGTCTTCATTGTGCAATGGCAATCTCAAGTCAACTATGGAAAATGTTGAAGTGGCAACCAAAATATGCTCATTCCTTTCCATACTAGTTGGTTCACCCCGTATGTTGAAAGTACTAGAGTGGTATTTGATTTTCTGCTGACTCTCGCCATCTAAAGCAATAGAAATCTTGAACATTTTCTGTTTTCATGGGGACAACTCAAGTGACTATCAGGTCCATAATTGATTATAGTTGCACCCTTTGATGGTTTATGACCTAAAATCACTTGCTAGCTGCACTCTTTGATGGTTTCTGGACACTGAGACATACACAGATTGAGAATTTCATTTATAATTATGGAATATCCCATCATATATATACGCTGCATATTTATTTGTGTGCGCCATCGTTTGCAACAAATAGAGCTTTCCAAGAAATAGCCCTTTTCTCTTGTTGTTGATGGAATTGCACTCAGCTTCTGAAATAACTGAAGCCATACAATCTTGTTGCAGGTGCAAATAATTTGATTCCAATGGAAATTGCACTAAAGATTGCTGAGAAAATCAGAGCACATGAAAGATTTGCTGCCTATATTGTTATCCCAATGTGGCCAGAGGGTGTTCCAACTGGTGCAGCTACACAGAGGATTCTGTTTTGGCAGGTAGTCTTTTCACTACAGTTTTACAATCAAAATTGAAGCTAGAAAGTGATGTAGGGAGCATACCATTTTCTGCACTAAATTAGTCATATTACTGAAAGCAGATTTATTTGGGGGAACACATTTTATGGACTAACACTAATTCCGTAAGCTTATTAAGATACACTAAAAATATTTCTCCAAAAAAGTGGTGATGAACAAGTGGAATCATAATATGATTCCTTAGATCTGTAGCTTTTGAAAACTTCCTGTTCAATGCACAGGTTATCAATACAGTTTTAGTTCATGAAAGTTTTATTTAGTTCTAACTTTGATGGATTGTCGTATTTAATAATCTCGTGTTGATCCGAGTTTAGTCCAAATTGGCATGGGTTTTAACTAGTTGACAACCTTTTGTAGGAGTAAATGATTGTTTCTCCATTCACTTCAATGCACTGAGATAGTACTGTATGGTCACCTAAAGCTTTATGTTGAAAAATGAAAACCAGAGGTTTTCTCACTGGTTTATCAGTACTTCATTGCTTACCCTTCTAAAATTCTGTGACACTTATATGTGCTGATTAATGCATGTCTTAACCCGGCCGGATGTTTTATCATTTGCTGCAGCACAAAACCATGCAAATGATGTATGAGACTATTTACAAGGCTTTGGTGGAGGTTGGACTTGAGGAAGCCTTCTCACCGCAGGATTATTTAAACTTCTTCTGTCTTGGTAATCGGGAGGCTGTAGATCCATATGACTCTTCAGGCATGTCAAGTCCCACTGCCAGTACTCCACAGGTATCCCCACTCATAGAATCAATTTATTCATTTAACCATTGATTTTGAAACATGAGGAGCCTTATTGCTCAAGGAGCGGTCGTTTTAATTCCATCTGTGTGGTTTTACACTGTTTATCATTTATGAGACGTGTAGAACTGGAAGTCTGGAAGTTTGATATGGTTGTCTGACCTTTATATTTGGTAGTTCATGTTAGTTGTTCACTTTGGCAGCTTTTAATTTTTCTTTGTTGTATAGTTATCCTCACTCCTGATTTGTTTCTCCTTAAACCATTTCATTAAATGAATGTGCCACTGAATGGTGTTTCCAGGCTCTTAGTAAGAAGAACAGACGATTCATGATTTATGTTCATTCAAAAGGCATGATAGTTGATGATGAGTATGTAATAATTGGATCTGCAAACATAAATCAGCGTTCCATGGAGGGCGCAAGAGACACTGAGATTGCAATGGGAGCCTATCAACCACTTCATACTTGGGCAAGACAGCAATCTCATCCACATGGACAGGTAAACTTTAGTACTGCCTACCAAAGGCTCAATTGAATGTCCCTATTTCATCAATAGAATGGCGAATTGGTTTACATATTTATTCATAGCATTTGAAAGCAAAAACTCGGTACATGGATTTTTAATTACTGGGAAAAACATTGTAGTACGAACTTAAGAAAACTCATCCCATAGTGCTTGGTGACATAAATTTTATAGCTAACTGAGCAAAGTGCTGTGTAATACCATGAATATAGAAGCTGGAGGGACAAATTGGAGTTGCTTTAGATCACTATGAAAATCTCAAACCTACCCGCCTAGTCATTTATCGTACTAACCTAGTCTGGTGCTAGACAGGAAATAATGTACTCATTTCAGTTAGGACGCAAAAACTAACATTTCATGTAGTTGCTGATCAACTTGCTGTGTCTGAAATTTTTTGTTCTGTAGATCTATGGATATAGAATGTCACTGTGGGCTGAGCATGCTGGAACTGTTGACAACTGCTTCACGCAACCAGCAAGTCTTGAATGTGTTAGAAAAGTAAGAACAATGGGAGAGGCTAACTGGAAACAATTTGTAGCGGATGAAGTAACTGAAATGAGAGGGCACCTGCTTAAGTACCCTGTGGATGTTGATCGAAAGGGAAAGGTGAGGCCTATTCCAGGATATGAAACTTTCCCAGACGTGGGAGGAAATATAGTGGGTTCGTTTCTTGCCATTCAAGAGAATCTGACAATCTGAATATATTTCTCTTCCCCGATTTTTTACTGCTACATGGTGAAGATATATATATAACAAGGATGAACCTTGATGTGGTCGAACTCAATACAGTTTTGAAATTTTACTCTTACAAGTTAGAAAAGCTAATGTCTTTGTATATAACCTTTTTCCCAGTGAGCCCTAACATTACTGAGTTTTGCTAGCCGCATACCCCCTAGTTTGTAGGTGTTATTCATTGTACATCTTGCTTACAGAAATCTTTATTTGTTGGAAAGATCGGGAGTCACCCTGAAGACCAAGAAGCATGTTATTGAATGTTTACATGTGACTTATTTCTTTTAAGAAAATTCGAATACTTGATTTTTTCAAGTTTTTACTGCCACCTAAAATATGGAAGTGATCATGAAAGTGTTGTCTGAACGATCATTGCTCGCAATTGTATATAATGACTCAGTCGTAAATGTTGCCTAGAAACTGGCATGAGTGATGAGTAATTTAGAAATTTAGGAACAGGAAAAACTGATCCGTTTCAAAGGGTTCCACAAACTTGTGGAGTACTGATTAAAAGACAGAAGTTCTGCATACTCTGATCCTGCTATCTATCTGCCTAAGGAATGTAGGATAAGCTAGATTCAGCTCCTAAACACTCTTTCTTGCAATCACGAGAACATGAATAGAAGTGTGTTGAGGCAAAATACAACTCAAACAGAAGAAATATTAAAACAGAATGTTGATACCCAGATTCGAGATTGCTACTCCGAGAGAGATCAAAACTAGCCTTCCAACAACACATGCTGCACCTTCATTAGGTATTGACAAGCTTTGGACGCCGAGTCTTTGGATCCACTTCCACTCTGAGACCAATTCGTGAAAGTTCAGGCATATCCACAGTCCCTTGAAGCTCCAATTCCGCAACAGCTAGCTTGTTTTCTTCATTCCCTTCCAATAGGTTCCTCACGCACCATATACCCCACTCCCTTAAGAATGGGTTATTTTCATCTGTGACACACTGTTGTAATAGAAGAAGAATCCCGTTCCTCTCCCTAATCTCATCTTGTGCATGCTTTCTTCGATATACACAATTGGCAATGACTGCAACAAGGTCTCTCCGAAATCCTTTGTAAGGGCAGGGCTTATGTGAGGACGAAGTAGAAGCTTCTTGGTTCTCAACTTGTTTCAGAGCTTTACTTATTATTGCTGGAGGCTCAAGATCACCAAGCAAACCCAAAAGCAATTGGAGAAGTCCATTTGACAGAAGTGTATCAACAACATCCGCTCGACCCTCCTCAAGACCATAACGACCATCCCGGGCGCATAGGTCTCTTAAAATAGTGAGTGAATATCCAAGAACATCAGTTGCCGTAGACCCTGTCGGCAGAGCAGAATCTCCTCTTGCAAATGGATCATTGAGCGAAGCAGATCTCATAAAGATTCCAAAAACACACACTGCAAATTCAGCAGGGACAGTGAATTCGACTTCCTCAAGTCGCTCGTTAAGTATGTCCGACACAATACGCAGAAGATAAGCTCGAGCTGCAGTAAAAGAATCCCCACTTTCACCAATTCCCTCTACACCGTCAGCTGAATATAATGTGGAGAAGATTTGAGGGAAGTAAACATCTTCTAAACAGATACGTGATATAATCAGCTTGAACCAATCTTGGCCAAAACCAACTGCGAAAACAGCACCACAAGAAACAACAACAATGCCATTACTATAATGAGCAAAACAAAAGCAATTAAGACACAGAGAACACCAAAAACAACTAGAGATAAAACCCTACCTGCAGATGCAGTCCGTACGATCTCTGCCACAGTAGGCAACCCCTGATCCCCACAAAGTTCAGAGAACATTCCCGGGTTTCCATCGCAACAGACATAAATAATCATACACAAAGGATCAAAAGTCTCCCTACTTCGAACTTTTGCAAGCATGAGAAACCCATCAGGAAACAAGCGTTGCCAGATGGCCTGCTGATGTTCTTGACCAGCCAAAGAGACATTGGCCAATACCTGCAATCCCGCCCGAACAATCCCAAAATCAGGATTCGGACCAAACCCCACCGACCTCAGAACATTGGACACAATGTCTACTCCATCCGACCAGATAAAACAGCTCTGGTTCACAACCTCTCCGGCACACAGGTTTCTCAGGAGCTTTAAAGCGAGTGCCAGGTAATCTTTACCCTTCGGGTAAGGAATTGATTTGCAAAGCCGAAGAACAACAGGCAAAATTTGCTTAGACGCAAGGTTGGACCGGCCGCTATCGGTTCGGGCAACCTCTGTAAGAATTTCCAAGGTTTCTGTCAAATCCGATGATTTCGACTCTTTAAACAAAGGCTCAAGCAGATCTTTTTCTTGCAATATCTCCATCAACGATGTATCCCCCATTATCTTGTCCCCCTCCCCCCCCCCCCAAAAAAAAAAATTAAAGAACAACAATGCTAGTATAAAATAAATATAACCCAAAAAAGAATCGACTTTTCTATCTCGAAATAACTACTCCCTTGCTTGCTCTACTCCGTCACTCTATCCTGCACGGATACGGTAGCAACTAATCAGATGGATTCTACGAAGAGTTGATCATTAACATAATTAATTAACACAAAACGTTTATCTATTGAACTCGGACACCTCTTATTTCTATAGCTTACCAGTCAGGGACCGTAGAGGGAAATAGAGGAATTACTTCTTCGAGTATCGGAAACCGCCGCCAAAGAAGGGGGTGCCGGCGAGTAAAGCGAGGGAAAGAGGGGAACCGCGAAATTCGTGTGTGATTTTGGTAGCTTGCAATTTGAGTTCCGGCTGGTGGCGGCGGTTAGCAGTAGGGTTAATGTTATATTTGGTATCCTTCTGTTTCAAATTCGTCAATTATATACTCTCACGTTTTTTCCGTCTTCATTGTGTATGTCGGTCGGACAGGGATGACATGAAGTGCCGCCTTTAATGGTTATGTGGCAATTTAGTCCTTCCATTTTCAAATTAATCATATATATCCTTTATTAGTATATAATTTACTCCATATATTTTTATTTTTTTACAATCTAATCCTTACTATTATATTACTATTTATGCAGTATTTGATTAAAAAAATTTATATTTAATGTGTAATAATATTTTTATTAAAATAATAAGTATGTAATTATTTTCTTACAATAAGTTTTGTAATGCGTAACTAGTCTTATCTTTTAATGTGATTAAAAATTACTCTTACTAGTACATTGACAAATGTGAAAGACTAAAGTCTCTACCTAATCGCATGGATTGCCTCACTTCTCTTAGGCGGCTGGGGATATAAACACTTGTGCAAGTTTGGTGTGCTTTCCTTGACAAGGATTTTTCACCAAGATTAGCTTCACTTGTGGTCAGAAACTGCAAGAAACTAGCTCAAGCAATGGAGGAGTAGAGGCTCGAGAGGCTCACCTCTCTTGAACACCTATCTATTGGCTGTTTCAATCTTTGTACACAAAGCATAGTCTCTTTTCTGGATGAGGAAGGCCTACTGCTTCCCCCCTCATTAACCACTCTTCACATTGGTTGATTTGAGAATCTGAAATCCAACGATAACCCAATTAGTGCTCTACTAAAAGGGCCGCAAGGCTCAAGTATTAGCATAGCCCAAATTTTTTTTAAAAAATGAAATTTTGAGGGGAAAAAAGACAGCATTATTAATTCTTAAAAAAAAAAAAGCAACCATGCATGATGCATAAGAATCATATTTAAAACTCTTTTATGGCAAAAATATGGATATATAAGAATCATAGAAATTAATCTGACTTTGATGGCATGCATTAATGAAATGTCTTAAAAGTCGAAAGAAATCTGATTATGTGTATGGTCATAGTCTCATAGACATATCATCCCCTCGGTTCCCCCCTGAAAATTTTGCCTACAAATACAAGTCATTCATTTTCCTTTACTCTATCTATGCTCATGTGTCTGTAACTTTACCTATCTAATTTGGGATCGAGCGCCATTGATCAGCTAGCCAAAAACGTGAATAGGTAATTATGATTGCTTTGCTTGGTAATGATTTGTTTGATCAGTTAGTAGCAAGTCGTTGCTTTACACTTTTATGCATTCACGTGACTTTGAGTTGATCATTCGTTATATCAACCTGCAGGTTAATTTACTAAGATGGAAGTAGTTGGTGAAGCAGTTCTCTCTGCTGTTCTTCAACCTCTGTTTCAAAATCTCAAATCTTCAGATTTGCTTAGGTTTGCACGCAGAAACCAAGTGGTTAATGAGCTCAAGAAATGGGAATCAAGATTGCTGGAAATCTATGCAGTGCTTAGAGTGCAGATAACAAACACAGTAGTGAAAATCTAGCTTAGCAACCTTCGAGACTAGGCTTATGATGTGGAGGATATACTGGACAGGTTTGTAGCAGAAGCATTGCAAAGCAAGCTAAGAGAAGATTCCCATGCAAGGAAACTCGTCCCAATATATTGTGCTAGGCTGAAACCAAGCGCTACTAGGCATAATTTGAGGATTGGTTCAATGCTATCCAGGGGAGAAGTTTTTGATTGTATTGGATGATGTTTGGAATGAGAACCATGGGAAGTGGACCATGCTAAGTACTCCATTTCTTAAAGGAGCATCAGGAAGCAAAACCATTGTCACAACTCGTAATAAATCTGTTTCAACACTTATGGGTTCAGTTCATACTTATCAGCTGGAGGAGTTATCTCAAGATGATTGTTTGTCCCTGTTTGTGCAGCATGCCTTGGATGCAGAAAAATTTTGATGCACACCCGGATTTGGAATGAATAGGGAAGTCAACAGTTAGCAAATGCAAGGGGTTGCCTCTTGCTGCAAAGACCCTTGGAGGTGTCTTAATTACGTGGTAATCAAAATCCTAAGCAATGGGAAGCTGTGTTGAATAGTAGGATATGGGAATTACCAGAAACAAAATCCGACATTCTTCCAGCTTTGAGGATGAGTTACCAGTACATTCCTTCTTGTCTAAAGCAATGCCTTGCTCTTTGTGCAATTTTTCCGAAAGACTATGAATTCGACGAGGATGAATTGATATATCTGTGGATGGGGGAGGGATTTCTAGAATTAGCGGAGCACCAAGACCTGATGGAGGAGTTAGACCATGCATATTTTCATGAATTGATGTTGAAATTCTTTTCCAGCGGTCCAGAATGGACAAGGCACGGTCTGTAATGCATGACTTAATTCATGATTTAGCTCAGTATGTCATTGAAGAAAAATTCTTAAATTTGGATAATGACTTGAATGGGGCAAAATCATTTGTTAAGGCTCGTCATTTGTCTTTCACTCCTCGGGAATGTGACACTTTGGAGAGATTTGAAGCCTTTCTTGACATTAATAAACTGCAGACATTCTTAGTATTCCCATTTGTTTCGTTATGCGTGAACTGCTTGAGCTCTAAGGTGTTGCATGACTTGGTGCCAAAGTTGAAGCTCTTGAGGGTGCTATCATTGGCTGGTTATTCTATTGAAGAACTGTCTGGTTCTATTGGTACCTTAGTGCACCTGAGGTATCTTGTCGCATACCAGAATCATCAAGTTGCCGGAATCATTGAGTAGACTCATGAACTTGCAGACTTTGTTGTGCCACTCGCTGGCCATGTTGCCTAGACACATCAAATTTGGAAGTGATGCCAGCACAGATTGGTGACCTAAAGAATCTTCGCACCTTACCTAAATTTGTTGTGGTAAGAGGGAAACAACCTGGGATGTTTCAGTTGAGGAACTTTGCTCAACTACAAGCTCAACTACATATTACCAGGTTGCATAATGTGGTTAACATTCGAGATGCAGAGCATGCAAACATAAAGGGCAAGCATGGCCTTAATGAATTAACCTTGGCATGGACTGATGATTTCAATGGTTTGCGGTGGAAGACAAGAACTAACAGGTTCTGGACTCGCTGCAGCCTCACCACAATCTAAGAATTAATGCTATCAATCAGATCCTATGGTGGCTCAAGTTTCCCAGAATGGGTAGGAGATCCCTCATTCACAAATATGGTGCAGCTACGACTTGAAGACTGTCTTAAAAGTACATCTCTACCGCCACTTGGAAAACTTCCTTCACTTAAGTGTTTGAGCATCAAGGGAATGAACGAGGTAAAAGAAGTAGGCGTTGAGTTTTGTGGCAGCGGTACTCATACTTCTGCAGACGATTTTCCATCTCTAGAGTCTCTGAAAATAGAGGATAGTTGAACTGGGAATCAAGGTGTTGGTCTAGTGGTCTCAATCAAGAAGATCAACCTAACTTTGGAAACTTACGGGAGTTTGAAGTACATAATTGTCCAAAGTTTGTTGGAAACTTATTCTACTGTACATATCTTATTTCCCTTACCAAACTTGACATTTATAGTTGCCCAAAACTGGCAAGCTTGCCAGGTATGCTTCCATCATTGCGTGAACTAAACATAGGACGATGTCAACATGTACTACTCAACAATGTGTCCAATCTCACCTCCCTCACCTCGTTAAGGATTTGGAGAATAGAGCGCCTTGTGAGTTTAAATGACGCTTATGTACAAGACCTAGTTGCATTGGAAGATCTTGTGATTAGGGACTGCAGTGAATTAGTGTATTTGTGTGGAAAGATGGAAATGATCTTAACAAACTTGCTAGTTTAAACACAGTTAAATTGAGGCATGCGAACAGCTTGTGCATGTCATTAGTGGAAGGAGGAGGAAATTTGCCTCTAACTATTGAAGCTTTGACCTTACGGAATTGTTCTAAGCTAGTGTCCTTCCCCAGAAAAGGCTCAGTTTGCGCACTCTTAAGCGTCTGTACATTTTTGGATGTCAAACTCTGGAGTCCTTCCCTGAAGGGATAATGACAGCCTTTTAGAATAGTTGTCTGTGGGTGTGCGTCTCTCAAATCATTCCCGAAAGGAAAGTTACCTGCCACACTCAAGTCCTTGGGAATTACAGGCTGCAATCTGAAATGTCTACCTCTAGGAATTGTGTATGACAGTGCTCATAGTGAAAGAACCTAGTTGTGTCAACTAAAAAGAAGTGTTTAGCATCAAAAAAAAAATAAAAAGAAGTGTTGATAGGAGATTTCTTGGCTATGCCCTTTCCGGTTCCACCAGCCGATGCACTTCATACTCCCATTGACAGCATCATAATTGCTAACTGAGTACAAACACTGGAATTCCTCAGCGGTCTTTCCTGCCTCCTGTACTTGGGAATAAGTAAGGCATTTCCAGGTGCACTGCCCACCCCTGCTCTTACTAACTTGTACATTGACAAATCCGAAAGTCTAAAGTCTCTACCTAATCGCACGGATTGCCTCACTTCTCTCAGGCGGCTGGAGATAATCACTTTTGCAAGTTAGTGTGCTTTCCTGACAAGGGTTTTCCCCCAAGATTAACTTCACTTGTGATCAGAAACTGCAAGAAACTAGCTCAACCAATGGAGGAGTGGAGGCTCCACAGGCTCACCTCTCTTGAGCACCTATCTATTGACTGTTTCAATCTTTGTACACAAAGCATAGTTTCTTTTCCGGATGAGGAAGGCCTACTGCCCTCATTAACCACTCTTCACATTGGTGGATTTGAGAATCTGATCCAGTTCAAAGGGTCTCCAGAACCTCACATCTCTTCGAGTTTTGCGGATTTGGCACTGCCATAAACTACATTGCTTCCCAAAAGGAGGGTTTTCCTCATTCACTTGGATTTCTTCACATCCATACTTGTCCTCAGCTGAGTAAACGATGCTCAAAAAGGAAAGGCGAGTATTGGCCATTATTGCTCCTATCCCCTGCGTTAATATCCTTGACAAGTGTATCGCAATGCAGTGTATTTCTATGTACATTTCCTCGAGGTGACAACCTCTAATCTCTTCTCACCTTTACGTGAATATATGTTGATTCATTAAGCATTTCTGGACATAACAAGCTGCTCCCTTGTTAATGGTAAACTTGTAGGCTATTATTGTATTGACTCAAAAAGAAAAGGGCTATTATGTAAACTTTTGGGTCTAAGCCGAGTGGGCTTAAAAGCTAGATAGTAGTTTCTTCTGGCTAGTTGGCCCCTCTTATTAAATACGTTCAATTAGGCCCAGCCCAATAACTCTATATCTTTTATTATTATGCAAACAGCTCAAACGGCGGCGTAATGCTACGTTTAATTTGCCTTGACTTGGTTATTTCTTTTTGTTTTTCGTATTGGCTTATCTAGTTATCTTTCCATTGAAAAAGAAAGTCTTTTATTTTAATGAAATTGAAAAAGACTGCTTAAAGACAAGGGTGCTGGCCTGGCAATATATTATAGTAGCGTCACTGCTTTTAGTGCTTTTTTATATTTTTACTACTGCGTTGGCGTTGGTTAACTTGGTAGTGAGTGATGTTGGGTGGTCCCGTGCCTGTTGCAGCGGCCAATCCCCCAACTTTAGATGGTCCCTATTCTCCATAGCCCGAATTGAGAGCCCCACTAACCATTTAAACGGGCCAGTGACTATGGCTCTACAGGCCCCATCGCTACTGTTGAGGACAGGACCATACACATACAAGTAGAGTATGATTTCATAATGCATAGAATGGATGCTCTACGCTAGATAGATTTTTTACGTTAAACTAGACTATCTATCATGTCATTTTATTGACCACATTTCGGTGATATTACCTGTGATTTGTTGTTGCTTTACTTTTAGAAAAATAGCACAGTTAATTTGATAGAACTAAGACCCCAACTTTCCGGATTAAATGTAAAATTAATCAATGAGTTCTAGAACCCAACTGTTCTTCTATGTTAGTACATAAAGGTGTTAAGTTTCTTTTTTTTTTATACTAATTGATGTTGAAGGTAGAGTTGAATTAGAAATCTCATTCCTCTTGCTTTTGCAAGAGAACAAGTAAACTACAAATCTAATGGTTTATATTGTGTGTGCCATATAATAAACGATTATCACATTGTTTGATAGTTGCCAATTTGATATATTTTTTTGTTCAGACCAAATTGAAACATCGTTATCGGTGAGAAAAAAATGGATACATCATTTTTTCGGTAAGAGCTGTGAACTAGTATATATTACTTAAAAAGGTAACCAAATTGCATCAAAGCATCGCATGAGACAATTGATACATCAATTCTATACAATACACACATGGGAACCCGAAACAAGACGTTGCATTCATGATCTAATCATCAAATTTTTTTTTATGATCTCCTCCTATTCACTGTTGTTTTGCAAGAGTTGCTAGTTGTCCCGCTAGTTAGGCAAATCGTGGGACTACAATGAAGCTGAACATGTATTAATTAATGTGGGCAAACTCCTTTGCTACAATCTATACATGCACTAGTCAATTTTTATGAGTTGTGGTTTATGGTGGAAAAATAAAATGCTAAAATGGCTTAGAAACTGAACATAAAACTATAATACTACTAGTATAGTAGTATTGAACTTGCACAGCAACATAATTAGTTAATTATACTTAAAACAAAAAAATAAAAGTAAAACTTTTATCATCTTTAAGACTTTAACACCGTGGATCCCCACCATCGCAGCATTCAACAGTACCCTCTATTCTTCAACGGTGGCCGTACACGTGGACCACCTACTGCCCCAATCCGGAGCGTTTAAGCGGTTGAGCAATTGCAAAAACCGGGCCCCAGTTTCTGCTGGCCCATGACCACAAGTTCCTTTCTCTCTCGCTGTTACTATTACTTACGACGTTTAAAAATTAGAAAAAAAGTACAGAAACCACACGAGTCACGACTCACGAGACACAGTCCACGTGTGTGCCCACTTTGTTCCCAATGGGACCCGACCCATAAAGCTAGTACTAGTAGTATTATTTACTACTAGTAAGCAAGCATCTTTCTAATTCCTCTCCCATCCTGATATTTGTGGTTCTTGAACTTGAAGATTCGCTAAGTGAGGGTTTTACTTTCTACTTATTTGTCTTCTTCCTGTATTGTGGGATAAAAAACTGTTTAGTGTTGTTTGATTTCTTTAAAAAAAAAATACTGTTTTATAGTGTGAAGATCATAGATAATGGGGGACAAAAAAAAATGAAAAATCCAGACCAGACTCACGAGTTGTTTGCTATTGTTAGAGGATAATATTTGTAATTAATTTAAGATTTTCTTAAACTACTTCGAAATCCATATCCATGGGTCATGGAGAATTTAAAATAGCTCGAGGCCATACTTCCCAAAAGAAGACATATATCCAAAATAAATTTTATGCGAACCTAGACAGAAATGGAATGTTATTAACAATGAGTCAATAATTATTTCTTGTGAACAGTAGGATGCAAAAATCAAGATAGCTTAGAGCGACATTGTTTTAAGAAAAACCTTGAATTCAGTACTGCATCTACTAACTCGGTTCTTGTCAGTTTTTTCCATTCTTTGTGCGTTCCTACATACAATTCATGGTTGGTCGTGAATATACAAATGCATACCCAATGATAACTTGTCAGAAAAAACTCCTGGTCGGGAAGTTTGCATTTGAATGGCAACATTAATATGTTCTTCCTCAAATCATGGCAATGCGATTGATCGATGGAGCTAACTAAGATCCCTCATATTATTTGTATATTAGAGCAACAATAATCACTCATACAAATCATCTCAATCATTCGAAGCAGGTTACCATTCTTACAATCAGGGACGAATCTAGGATAAAATTTTTGGCCCTGGAAAAAATGAAAAAACAAAGTTGTTGCTAGGATTCGAGCCTGGGCCAAATGTGTGTAATGCAAGGAGCCAACCACCAAATTACATAACAATTTATATTTAATTATTACCATGTATATACAAAAATAAATTCTTGGGCAGGCCTGGCCCCCCTTGCTCCCCCTATATCCGCCCCTGCTTACAATGGTTATTAGTGTGGGATCAAACGGGTTTATGGACATTATAAAGTTGCAGGTTTTACAAGTTTTGAAATATAACATCCAACTTTGTAGAATAAAGATAACTTTATTTATATTCTAAATTGAACATCAAAAGAGGAACAATAAAATCGCCAGAAGTTTTTTTTGATGGAAAAAAATCGCCAGAAGTTACAAATCGACATGGATAAAACTGAACCTCTAATCTGTAGATGCGACCATGTTCAAATACTACCATACTACGCCGTTACGTTTACAGTTTTACAAAATTACAGAACCAAGGCATCCTATTCCAATACCATGCTCTTAAGCCTCGTCACCGTCCCGTTCTCCGTCTGCCAGCAACTAAACCAAGCTGGGTCCGTCTTGGAAAAAAAAAGGACACACGTGTTCGATATAGAGGCCATGACCCAACGCCACCCATACTCAGACTGACACGTGTCCCTTCCTCCAGCCTAACCTTTTCAAGGGGAAAAAAACCCCACTCAACTGGTTTTTCCATCGATCGGACCACCAAACCAAATCGGTAGGGACCACCACGCGGCCGCCTTGGAAACAAAGCTGAAACGGTCCCGTAGGACCCCCGTCCCCATCCCCTCTCCTCCTAATCCTCCTTACTTCTCCTCCTTTGCCTTTGGGTCCCGCGCCCACATCACATGACACCCCATCAGGGTGGGCCCCTACTCCCCCGGGAGGGCAATAAAAAAATCTCCCCCTTTTGCCCAATTGCACGGTCCACGGAGCCCCAGTTGACCCACCCGCACAAGTGGACCCCCACCCCGCCTAATCTTGCCCCCACCTCACACGTGCGCGCCTTTAAACCCTGCCCCGCACGTGAGCACGTGCTCCCCCCCCCCCTTCCTCTTCCTCTCCTTTACGGGCTCGCTCGAACCAAAAAGATAGAAGAAACCGTAGGGGTCTCACTAGTGAGTCACACTCACTACTGCTTTGAAGGGCGAGTCATGAACTGTAGCTCCTGTTTGTCGTAAATCTCCAAGGAGAAGTCCCTTAGCATCTGCGTCGTGGTGGTGGTGGTGGTGGTAGTATTGTTGGAAGAGGAAGTGATTACCGAGCTTGAACTTGGCGCCATAACTGAGGTGGCCTTGGCGGGTAAAGCAACGGCTTGTTGCAGTTGCATGGACGACACAAAAGACGAGATTGGCCTCGCCGCAGCAGATATGTTGATCAGGGGAGTAACCGCGGCCCCGGGCGCAGCTGGGAAAGTGAGTATCTGGGGCTGGTTAGAGGGCCCCGCGGCTATGGAGGGGACCATGAAGAAAGCGCCAGCTGGAACCACCGCGTTTGATGGTATGGCCCACACCGGGATTAAACCCTGTGGCGCAACTGCCGCTGGAGGGGGCTGTTGCTGTGGTGGTGGTGAAACCGCCGGTGCGGTTATGGGAGCAAGAGAAGCGGAGACGGAAACGGCAGCCTCGTTAACGTCCACGTACTCGCTGTTAGCCGGACGCTTACGTTTCTTCTTCGCGTCGTTAGGGTCCGTGCTCGCGTTGGTGGTGGTAGGGATTTTGAGGGTCCCATTGACCGACATGGCGATAGCCGGGACGGTCCCGGTGCCGGTGGCGGCGATGATTGCGGGCTCTGCGTGCTCCAGCAGCCACCTGATGGTCTCCCCGTCCGACTTGTGGCCAAGCTCCCTGGTTAACTGGAAAATCCTGGCGGCGCACGTGGCGGGCATTCGGATCCTCCTCCCCCGGCCCTCCACTTTGGTGTGGCGGTCCTTGGTGGAAGCCCTCTTCGGCGGCGCCGGCATGTGGACGGCCACCGGCAACACTCCCTGCAGCGGCGAGGGGGAGGATGATCTCGCGTCGCCTTCTTCCTCCTTAGGCAGTAGTACCGGGGCTGGCATGGAGCTGCTGCTGCTGTTGACGGCGGCTGCGGCGGAGGAGGAGTCGTCTTGTTGCACTTCCAGTTTCTGGATCATCTTCGCCATCCTTTTCTTTTGGTGGTGAAGATATAGGAGGAAGTTAATGGGGGATATAAAGTTTGTTTTTGAAGTTGGGTTACACGTTAGTGAAGCGACGTGTGCGGGGGCTGGGTTTTGGCGTAGTAATAAACATGAGTACATAACACGTTCAAATTGGGGGCATAAAAGTGGATATATATACTACTATAGCAAGTGAAGGGAGGGAGGGAGGGGGGAGAAAAACAAAGAAAGGACTCGAGGAGTAGTAGTTGTTACGTACAGTGGGGGCCTCCCTCTAATGCCTTTGATGCGGGAAAATCTACGGTTAACTGCCAATCACAGAGAGGAGAGGATTGGGCACACAAGATGATGACACGTGGTGGGTCCCGCGCCCTAGGATTGTGTTGTTATCGGTTTTGTGTTTTTGGGGTAGGGTCAATGGCTGTGATGGGCCCCAATTATGCCCAATAGCATAAAGTCATAGAAACTGGTACTGTGTGGTATATGCCTTTGCCCCCTTGTTGAAAAAATTTGATTCTCACTCAGATCCTCTGCCTTGGGAAGTTGGGGGTGTAAACGAACAGAGCTACACGCGAGTTACTCGGGGTCGACTCGCTGGCTACTCGAACTCGACTCGTTCTTATCGAGCTCGAGCCGAGCTCGAGCTTACCAGTACTCGGCTCGTAAAGCTCGCGAGCTTTATCGAGCTTTACGAGTATTGGGCCTGTAAAAACTATATGGGCCATTAAGTTTGACTACGGACACATACAACTAATTTTTTCCCCAAACCGGCTAACCCTAAGGCACACACAAAGTCACAACACAACACAACTCACAACAAACACCACACACGAACACAGCAGCCGACCCGACCCTCCTTTCCCTCTCCCTTAGTCTCTGGCCCTCTTCTCTCAAAGCCTTGCCGCCAGCCACCAGGCGAGGAAACCCTGCCGCTTACTCAACCCTGCCGCCAGCCACCCACGACTTCAACGTCACCAAGAGACTTTGGTGCAGCCGACCCGAAGCCACTCTCCTTCTCCCTTCACTTTCACGCTCACACTCCACCTCTCTCGAAAAAGGTCTGTGCTCACACTTCATTTTTCTATTCAGTTCTTTGATTTGGTTTGATTTCGGTGTTACTATCCCGTGAATAGTTAGGGTTTTTTGGATTGTATTTGTAAGCGTTTTGGTTCCGATCGTGTGTTGTTGAATGCAGGGTTGGTTTTGGTGTTCACGGTATGGGTTTCAAGACAGTTTATCAGAACTTGACTGATATCTTCCCTCAGGTAGGTATTCTTAGATCATTCAAGGGATTTCTCCTTCTGTTGTTTTGATTTTCTGTGTCTTGTTTTTTTTTTTGCCGGTTCTATTTATTTTTGTCTACGGCTAGACCATGCGAAATTTTGTTGTGATTTTCTGTGTCTTGCAGGAGCTCTCTCGAATTCGTTCGTAGCCATTTAGAAGCTGCAGATTCCTCTCCCAATCCCATTATCCACAGGTACTTTTTGGGATAGCTTCTGGCTTTTAAACTTGCTTGCTTCTTGCTATTTGATGATCAGTTAAATTGCTAGCTTTTGAGGCTTTGCTGTCATTTTCTTCTGCTTTCTTATTGGGAAATCTTTTGCAGTTGTTAGTTTTGTCTGTATGGTTTCACAACAGCAATGTTTGGGTCTCTGGTTATATTAAAGATTGTCCTGTTATTTGAAAATTTTAAGAATTCTAATCTTCTCACAGTTAGCAACAAGATGGTAGGAAATTGGGTTGCTTCATGTCGGTTATAGAGTCTATACTTGCTTGGAGTTATAATTAGGAATTCTGGTTTTGTATTTGACCTACTTCTGAAAAATTTGATTGAAGCAATCTGATATATCTTTTCCATTTGTCAAATATCATATGGTCTTTTTTCTGTCATTTTCTTTTGATAATGAAATTGTTTTGTCCTTTGATGTAGACATGTCGAGTACACCGAAAGTCTCTTCTTTACCAAGGGGAGAAGACAACCATCCATTGCAGGGTGATTTTGTTATTGCTGGTTCAGGAATTCTTGTTTGTTGATCATCTTTTTTGTTGTAATACGGTATTGCTTTGTGTAAGGTGCAAAGGATTTCCGTTTTGGTGGTTTCTGTGGATTTTTGTTGATCTTAAAAACTGCGAAAATTCCCACAATCAAAGGGTTTTTGCTTCCTTAATCGAGCTTTATCGAGCTCGAGTTAACGAGCTCTGTCGAGTAGAGACGTAGCTACCGATGCCAACCACCGCTTAACGAGCCTTAACGAGCCGATTTCGAACAATAGAAAATCTAACGAGCTCGAGCTTGGGATTTACTTAACGAGCTCGAGTCGAGCAGGGTACTACTCGGCTCGACTCGGCTCGTTTACACCCCTAAGTTGGGGTGATGAGTTTTGTACAATATGCAAACATCCTTACATTACACAAAAAAGAATTTGTGCCAAAAGCTAAACTTGAGGAAATGCAACAACGATTAAAGATGATACAAACAACTCAGTGTCTGGAATTTTAATGTCATCAAGAAAAAGATATATCCACACTTGCTATTTTGAGGATTGATTCTAGAATGGAAACCCTTTTATATTGGGTTTATATTGGAAGAGATAGTATTACTTTAAGTTAGTTTTTTTTTTTTTGAAAAGACTTTAAGTTAATTTGTTGTTGGCAAAAGAAAAAGGAAAAAGGCACTGCAGAAAATTGAGAAATAATTGAAACCTATATTTTGTTCTTGGGTCAAATTTGGCCACAAAATTTTTCAGTTTGCACTATATGCTAAAGAGGGTTATAGGCAGCGGGCCCGCCTGACCCTAACTCCTTTTTAATTGGTGTGACTTTTCAATCAAAAAAAAAAATGGGGTGACTTAAAGTCCCTAAAACAATTTTTAAAAATTACTGATATTTTATTTTTCCCAGGGATAATATATGGTTCATGCGTGATTGAACCACGGTAACGATTCTATTGGTTACAATTTTTACCGGTCTGCATATGTTACTAATTCTTTACGTTACTTTTAAGCATAAATAGTTCTGCAGCAAGTCAAAGAAGGAAAATTAAGAAAAGGAAAAGGCAATATGTAGCCGGGAGTGTCCTGCTTGTATACTGCTGTATATTACACCTGAATAATTTTTGGTGAGCTGAAAGGAAAAAGGAATTAGGTACATTATATGGCTACATAAAGCCATTAAGCATTGTATGGCCCAGAGAAAAAATTAGCTCGAACAGTAATGTGGGAAATGGATGTCATACAGAAACATATTTTCTATTGATTTTGTTACAGCTTATGTATTTCAATACTTTCTATGAATTAGAGCGTACACAAACAAAATAAAAAAAGAAATAAGCAGCTTCTTCCATTTTCGGAATTTCTTCCCTCTGCTACGCAGAACAGATAAGGAAAAGTTGAGCGCAATATATGTTGGAAGGGAAGTGCACTCCTCAGGAAGTGACGAGGGATCTAGTGCGTTCAAGTCTATGTGTACTCAAAGAAAATTTGTTGAAAGAAGATGACAAAATTGGAAAGAAAAAAAAAAAAGAGACAAGAAAATTGTTGTGGGAGGTGGTGATTCAATTTCGTTATCACGTGGGACTCAGCTCAGCTGTAACGCTGCACACCCAACTTGTACTGTAGGGGGAAAAGATCACACCCCTTAAAACGAACGACCCATTAGGGCCATTACTGATCTGTCCATCAAACGGCTCCACCAATTTTCATCACAAAAACTTATTCCACGGGGGGTGGCCCCTACCACAAACTCCACAAATTTGTCCTCTTAACGGGTTTAGATGCTACAACAATCTTTATTATCACGTCGGTGTCGAAGATCTCCTCTCTCTATTGCAGGATCTGTTGTTCTTTCCCTCCCTGGTGGGAGGTAGCTCAAGGCTTGTTATGTTTCAGTTTGTCTCTATTCCTTTGGATTTGTTTTCCGTAAGTACTATTACAAGCTTTTGTTTTAATCCTCATATTAGAGAATTTTTCTGTTCTTTTATTATAATAGTCTTGGAACTTCTACACTAGACTTGCGTCAAATTTTGTTGTATCTCTATATACGGATGACTTTTATAAATAAAAAGGGTTTAGATGCTTCGACCCATGATGCAGCAGCAATTGTGCATTTGTGTTAGTGTTATGTTTATGTGTGGTGATGATCCAAGTTGATGCAAAAATTTTGGTGGTGGGTCCCACCATTTTCACCGGTCTGATGAAGGATCTACCGAAGAGGGCCCCCCCTTCCCTCCCCCTTCCTCTTCATCACCTCATCTCTTTGGGTGGGTGTCGTGTTGTGGGCCACCGTTAAGAGTATGGTCACAGACCTTCCTTCCTTCCTTTCCCTCCGTGACCCCACTCGCTGTGTGTGGTCCCCCACTATTCTATTCAAAAATTTTCGGTTGGGCCCCCTTTGGGCTTTCAGTGTTGTAAATGGGCCCCGCCGCTTTGCCTTTCCACCTGTACGGACTTTTTTACCACCCACTGGTTCGCCCAATAGGATTGCACCACATGCCCTTGGGGGGGGGGGGGGTTTTTGCTGCGTCAACGCTTATTGCCTTTTGCTTCTTAGTTGCCTTCCCTTGGGACACAAACACAAAACAGTTGAAATTCACAAGCTTCTGTTATAGTCTACTTTCAAAAACAGTCAATAATACCCTATGATCAAGTATAAAACATAATTAAGCTTCATGTTTTGACCAAAACAAAAAAAAAAAGGGGTAAAACCATCGAAACTTTATGGTGTTATAAGTATAACCAGAAGGTTTTGTTTGGAAACATGGGGAAACAATGTGAGATAAAGACTAAATTCGACGGCTATAAAGCATCCATGGATAAAATTAAAACCACGAGACTGTGGACCCGTAGGCCGTTCGACGAGTATGATTATATATTCAAGAGACATGAAGTGGTGTATAAATGGGTAAAGGTTATATGCTCTATCATCTTACTATATCGTCATCAAGGCACAAAAGAGAAAGCATATATGGTCAATAGTGCGATGCATGGAAGCAATAAACTCAAGAAGATATTCATATGAGTTGTTTATGTCATAATCTGTCCATTCACATGGTGCCAGAAAAAAAAAAAACACAAGCTCATGCTACTGAAGCAATTTAGAGTAACGTTTTATTACTGAAATTGAAGTCATCTATAAGAGGCTCCTAAGAATTTAGTGTCTCTTGAGTAAGGTTCTGGATTCAATTCTAATCAAATTTTTGCCTTTTTCTTTTGATTCTTGTTTTATTGAACTGGAAATGGCAATCAGTATTACAACCATGCAGAAATTGGATACGCGACTGCTCGTGCAACAAAAGGTGCAGATCCTTTGGGGTGATAAAAAAAGGGAACCAACACGAGTGACTATCATCACACGGCTAAAGGAGAAAAGTAATGGAAAGTTTCTACTAATAAAGAAGACTTCACAAAGAACTACAATGCTAATAAATAAAACGGCAATAATGAAAGCCACCATAGGAGAAAGAGCTTTTCTTTTGCCACAGTTAAAACTGGACACAGTCACTAGGAATCCCAAAACAACAACTGCATAGTTGCCAGTGAAAACAAGCAAAACTGATAAAGGTTAGCACAAAAAACCACCTCCCAGTTGGACGTGGTCATAATTGGGACTTGAACTTGTGGAGAATTACACTGAAACTACTTGTACAAAGTAACCTAGATACAAACAATCAAAAACATTTGTAAAAAAGTGGTATTCTTGAGCTAGAAACGAGAGCACGAATTGCCTTCATACACGCACAAAAGTGGCCAATTCAACAGAAACTGGCATGACCTGAGTACACGCTGCTGCCTTAAGCAGAAACATTACAAAATAGTAGCAGAAGCATTTCAAGTTCTTTCCTAGTCCAGTGCAACTAATTGAGACTTTTGTAACTCAAATGGAGAAAGTTATGTATAAAACATAGACTTAAAAACCCTGTACTTCTGGGGTTATATCACCTAAAAATCACAGAAATGATGTCCGGATTCTTCGCATACTCATCTTATGAGCCTGACATGTATGTGTACCGAGTCTGAGCTCCGATAATAAGCTCAACAATTTTCCCTGCATATTCAACAAAGATTCATATGACTCACATAGTTTTCTTTCCAGAAGTTAATAACTGGAAGTAAACAACATGAAAGAGCAAAGATTTTCAATGGAAAACTTATAAAAAACACACCAGTCAGAAGCCCGATCAAAGGAACCGGTTCCAGCAGTTTTTCAGTACTTTCCAGCCGTTGCCTGAAATGATCGACAAATATAGTGATGCATCTTAGATTACTAAATCTTGGAAAACATTCTAACAGAGAAACTTCTCATAATGTGAAAAACATTAGTACCTTGTATACTTGCTAAAGAATGGATCTCTCATAATGTAAAGAGCCCATAGCAATTTTCTCCTTTTTAGCTGATGAAAAAAAATAATATCAGCATTAACTCATCTCAAATTTATAAGCCTTGACTGAAGAGTAACAACAAGAATTTGTTAATGGCAGATTGCAGCTGCATCCCTAAGTAAATAAAATGAGGATTGGCTCAATAAGATTCTGTCAAACTCTGACCTCGTCCTTTTCAGAAGCGGTAAATTGAAATAGTCTGTCTTTTCCAGCATATTTTGATTTTACAACTTGTGTTAGAAAGCCTGTTCCAACAACGTCCACAGCCAGAGAAAGAAACCAGGGAATCCACGATCGAATTCCGTACTTCCTAATGAATAGGACGTAAATTAGAGGTCTTGTAATAAAAAGCACCTCGCCCATAACAAATAGCGCCCCATGAACACCTTTTTCGGACAATATTGTGGACAGTGATGGCCTCTGAAAAACAGGACCTGTAAGAAAATATTTCCAAATATCAATAGAGCTGACCTGTAACTCTTTACCATCCACCTTGCTTTAATTGATAGCACATTAAGAGAGGAAAAAAATATTTACGTGGAGGCTCCATAAGTGAACGCTGATGTTGAACCCTCCGCAACCACACCGGGTCAGAAACCATTCTCGCATTTTCTCCAAACCTGTTCAACGCAGACAGTGCTCTTCCTTCTAGGTTCCATGGGTTCTGCACTTGAAAGTGACCATTGTTATGACTCATAGCACCAGGGAAACCCCCACCTGGATGCTGAGAAGTTGGTATATTCGGATGCTTTTCAACATTTGGTGTGTCTCCTCCATAAAGAAGCATCTTGTATCCACTCTTTCGGAACAAAGCTAGTCTAATGCACACCCTGGTATTTGAATACCAATTTATTAGGCAGGCATTCAGAGACAGAAATCACACTGTATCATAATAAGATGGCGCGGGTACTAATCAAATGTAACTTACTTGATTGCTTCTGTTACAGCAATGAAATTCCATTTCTTATCATCACCATAATATTGCTGTGCTGCAACTTCAACCACTGTCTCCAAGTCCTTCATTGCAGATATGCATAATGAATAAGGGAAAGAACTAGGCTCAGGGTGTCCTGCATGCATCTGAGTTGGAGTTGTATCGATAATATGTTCGTTTATTGCAGTAATTATGCCCAACGCAGCAGTCACTGCAGAAGATTATCAAACTTCTCAGTAAGGTACACCTTTCAACGTCATATAGTGCTAGATCAGATATAAAGTGACCAATACCATAAACAGCATAAACTTTGGAATATCCTTTTTTTAAAGCCATTATCAGTGATTCTTAGAAGACAAATGAAAGCCCTGCCAAATTCAAATCCAAAAAGAAGTAGCCAAATGTTACCAAAGTTTCACAAAACCTGCTTCTGGTCCTATCTCAGAAGAAGAAAACCGTTCGGGTAGAAGCCATGTCAGTCCCTGTGAAACAATTTTCAACACCGCATGAGATAAGATAACATTCAAAGTTGCCAAACATGTGCAATATGAGCTCTTTAACGATTGGAATGAATATATAACATTTGGACTAACTTAAACAGAACAGAAAGTCAAAGGGATGCATAGATTCTCCATTCTCAGGTTATGCCCAGGGGCCTCGCTTGCTTTTGTTTTTAGTTTCATCATTCTCCTCGCAGTAATGTAAAAGATGAAACACCATTGATACGCAAACACTTCCAAGATAAAATTTTCTGACATGGTCTCCTATTTCCAACTAGAATGCATCATACAAATGAGCATCAGAAACCCGTGAAACCTCATGGACCATAGAATAAATTAACTGCCTCAGTGCACCACAATGCAGAGAAACATCAATCTATTACCTAACTCAATCGAATTAAAGCATTCTTTCTAGCACAGGTCAACGGCCAATCAAGCAAAAAACAGCTCAATAACACTTCTTTCCTACGAATTTCTCCTTGCTTAAGCTGCCATCATTGCTAGAAATAAGACTCAAATAAAACAGAGAGAGCCAAAACAACCATACAGCATAAAACCCACAAATCAGTTCAGTAGCTAAAGATAATGGAACCGCTTACATTGGCAAGTGACTCTAACGAGTGAACATAGTCTTTATTCCTCCTAACCCACTTCTTATAAGCCTCCATGGCTTCAAATTCTCAATCCAGAACACCCAAGAGAGGCAGAAACCGAGCTCTCCAAATCGTTCGAGTCAAGCTCGAATCATTCACCCGAAAACACAGCCTTTGGTGTTTTCAGACTCGACCCAGAAGGGGAAATACTAAGAACGAAAGAAACCGTTTTGAGGCAATTTTGGTTTCTGGGTTCGATTTGAAGAGGTGTGGACTCGGGACATAAAGAGTTGAATACTTGACGAGGTAATTGCTGGAGATTGCAATTGATCAGGTTTCTGTGAGGTACTATATTTCTGTTTTGTGTCCTAATTTTTGCCACCGTTGATCTGGGGGCCTCTCACTACATCTGGCCGTTGGATATTTTTTTTTTGAGAATCAATCTGGCCGTTGGATATTAAAATATGGATGTCTTGTTGGATCTCTCACGATTTTGTGCACTTCGATGACTATGCAATCGTCATTTTTTTTTTGATTAATATGCAATCGTCATTTATAAAATCCTCATATCAATTTTTCTCTGTATTCTTTTCTTACGAGAAATTAAGCTAGCATGGTTTCATAAAATAAAGGCAAGCTTGCCTTAGTTTGATGAGGGAGTGATAAGCTACTCTCAATTTTTTTTATCCATCAAGCTTCTCTTAATTTTTTTCCAAGAAGAAAGAGTATATAGTGCTGTGAAATTCAATTAAATCACATAGAAACTCATTAATTACCATTATCCGATCATAAATATAATCATTGTTACTTTTATTTGATTAAGTAGCATTACGACAAAAAAAATGATTCCATCAATGTAAAAAAAATAGACGCTTACTTTACAAGTGGAATGGAACATAAACATCTTCACATATCCAGGTGTATTGGTGCACAATTCCTGCCATTTTCTACAGTACAAGGAACTTTCTGATTTTTCCATCTTTTCATCTTCCTCCGTCCCTGAATTTTTTTGATTTTCGTCAACTGAGTCTATTTTTGCGACTACTTGTCGTTCATGATCATGCGTTGAATCCATTCCTCAAAATCGCCAGCCAGGCAGCCACTACTTTGCCTCCGCTCTAATCTCTGATTTGTTCAAGCTTTGCCTCCATCTTTTTGTACCAACAAACAATTCAATGCAAAATTTAAGAAACCATTAAGGAACATATCAGTTTCTTGTTGTTCATTTAAAGTTGCATCTAAAGCATGGTTATTTATATTTACAGACCACTAAATGCAAGGGGTAAAACATTTTAAACTCCTTAAAGTTTAATAGCAATAAATCAATAATCACACGAGTTCAAACACTAGATAAATCACTAGGGTTATTTGGGCTATTAGAATGGGCTATCATTACGTTAAATTAAATCAAGCCCAGATATTGTGTTCCGAATCTTATACGGCGTCGTGATGACCAGGTGAAAATTTTAATTTGGACCCAGCTCAATTATAAACTGTGCGGTTTCCTCCGACTCTCTCTCTCTCTCTCTCTTCTCATTTCTTATCCCCTGATTCACTCAGCAAAAGTTTTTAACACAAATTTTGAGATTCTTTGTTCTTTGGCTTTATCAAAACTGAAGCCGATTATGAAAAAATTTGAATTCTGGTAAGTGAAACGGTGGGGCTACAAAGATTATAAAAAAAATCAATGAATTTGAAGCAACACATGTGGAACACAAATTACTATCAAAAAGATGTGGAACACAAATACTCTGAAATCTGATGTCATATATGTGCCCATATAAGGGATATATTTGACAAACAATTGACACATCTTGTAGTCGTAGTTTTTTAGAATTGCATTGCAAATTGCAATTGTGGGAAGAGAGCACTAAGGAGCCCTGGTTAGGATATTATTGCTAAAAAATCTCCAGAAATCATTCTATCACTATTATTCAACTTGGAGCAATATTAAACACCACATTATCTCTAATTTTACCAGATTTACTTTTTGTTTGTTTTTATGTGGGAGCACTGAGATGGATGTGGAGAAAAAGAATGTAAAATAGAGACAAAAGAAAAGAAAAAGAATGTAAAATAGGAAACAAGAAAAGGGCAGGGTTTTTGCATTAAGAGGTGGGAGCCACTAAAAATCTGACACGTAACCTATGAATTGGCTCTATCCGGTCACTTAAAGGGGTGGGCCAAAATAACTAGTGCAAACCAGCTATGGGCTAAAGGAGGACCATAAACATAACTAAGTTAAGAAAAATCAAAAACCTTGGGCCTAAACACTATTCCCTTTATACTGAAGCCGAGCACTAGCATGAGAGGATCTCGACATCTACTCAACCACCACTCAATTCTTGCACCATCGTCTGCATTGAAGAAGAACTCACCCATTGCCACATCCTTTGAACCATCCGGTCTCTCCGGAGGAACTCCATCCCTATCTTCCGGCAGTTCCAGCAATACCTCACGCAATCCACATTCTTCAAGTTTCACATGTAATTCTAACGTTGTTACAGCAACACCAAAACTGAATTCTTCCAAGTCAAACACAAGGTAGGCAACATAAGCAGTTTTAGGAGACAGAAGTTTGCTCTCAATCCCATGCACAGAAGCAAGACACATCTCCCGAGTTGAGTCACTAGAGAAAAATTACAAAACATGTCATTAATTTCTTTCTAAAATATGCTATTCGTAAGAATTGCATAGCAAATCAAAGGTCAATAAGGCCATTAAGAAAACAATAGGAGTAAATACAGGTAAAAACTTCATCTAGGGATACCATCACAGCAAAAAGTGGAGAGCATGAGCAAGACCTAAAGACAATAAAATAGTAAAGCACTAACCCGATCATAAGTCTAGCATTCCATACCATCAAACATTTTTTTTCCAGTCTGTCAACAAAACACAGCATCGAGGAAAAATACATCACAAAAGAACAAAAAAAAGGAAATGAGAAGAGTGAAAAAGATGCATCTGTCCAACAATCATATCCCTCATTCAGATTTCATGAGAATAACAGACATATTGAACACAATCAAATGGATGATTGGTTACCATGGTGCAGTCATCTAGAAAGACAGGTTTGAGACAAAGAATATAAAACTTTTCCTTTGCCGACGAGAAAGAGTTTGCATGCAATATATTGTCATCATAATCAGATGGCAGAAATCTGTCCCACGCATCATTCATCCCGGCAGTAGCACAAAATGCAAGACAAACAAGGGACAATCGGCATGCATCCATAGGGGATGTAAAGGAGATGATGTGTGCAATGCAGTCTATTGGGAGAATCACAGAAATATCTCGCTTCGCTCCATTTTCACCTGCAAATTCAAAGCATAAACGCATATCAAAAATAGAAAATTATTACAGAACATATATACCAATCCCCTGATATACATGGAAGGAGAGAATGTTTGTGATTAAAAAATATTAGAAAAAATTTATCCTCTTAACATGTACTTCTGGTCATTATTTCATATGCTAATAAACAAGGATAAAACACTAAACATGATTCGCAAAAGATAGTCGTTCATTGACACATAACGGACGTTAGACAGCCAACATAACTAATGTCTTTCAAACACTGTTGTGGTCGATGATCACCAGCTACAATTGGGAAAGACTAATCCTGACTGGTTACAGTGGCGAGCAACCACACCTTCAAATGAAGGACAGCTGATTATAATTAGGTCAATAACGATCAATGACTTTCGAAAATTTGGATCCTGATCATGGGCACTTAATAGTTGAGGCTAACAACAGATGCCAAACTAGATCCATACCAACTCCGACTGACATAACATAACCAAAATACACAATGACAAATGCCCAATACACAGAATAATAGAAGCAACAGGGACGAACAATGACCAGTAACAAATGCACCTGCCTACAGACTACCTCAACACCCTGTAAATGTCCTTCAGCTCCTCCCACAAAACAAGGGGATCAACACTCCCAGCCAGTCCCACCATCACCTGCTGATTGTGCACTCCGTTTTCTAAGCCAAAAAAACAGAAATATACCTCTTGTAAAATCATTTTATTATGCAAAGTTTCCACTCTTTTTTATCAGAAAACGCATAACAGCTTTAGCGAGAAAAAGAATCATAGTCTCGCCTCCTGAAAAATCTGAGGGATCACTACCAACACCAATGAAGGTGGGCATTGCTGACTACCAACTTGGATAGCAAATAATGAATGTGGCTTAGCAGTCAAATTTTGTAATTGACATTATTAGTAGTAATACTAATGATTAGAATCTGTAATCTAATAAGCAGAAAATATCAGTATATTAAAGCAGTGCAGTAGCACAATGTCTAAGAAAGAAGAACAGAGAATATTTTTTTGTGACTTTAGCCACAGACACGGACAAAAAGAAGCAATCCGAAATCTTATAGAAATCCTTGAATCTTGCATCTTGACCAGCTTGAAGACTCTCGTCGTCTACAATTTGACTAGGTGGTGCAGTGAGCAAAAAACTAAGAAACGAGACCAGAGAAGGGAAAAGAACAGTGTCACTGCAACGCTTTTTGTGTGAGAATTTGTTAAGAGATTATTTTTTACAATTGACTACCAAATCAAGTTGGAGTATGGATATGAAGAATGGGAGTGTATTCGGGACTCCCTAGTAATCAAACACCTGAAAACATCTTTCGTCTGTGTTATCAATGAATGACATTTCAAGGAATGCATCAGATTTCCCACTACAAGAAACTACACAGTAAGTACCATACACCACTGCTAGTTGAAATTGCATGAAACATTTCATCAGATTCCTCTTTAAAAATGAGCAGAATTTTTGAAAGTTAAAATTATAATACCTTTGGGCGGAAAAAGTTTTTGAAATAATTGTTCTGTCTTCAACAAGATGAGCCACTGTAAGCATCAGTCTCTGTCAAAATGAACATCTCCAAACAACTGAACAATCGCTAAAATTCATTATGCTTATTTGAAAAGAAAAGAATAGTAAGCATATCTTTTTAAGCAAAAAGCACCAACAAGGGAAGAGGCATCCGCAACAACTTAGTGATAGTAGCAAAATTCAAAAATCACTTTAACCTAATTTCATCTAAAAGCAAGTGAGATTGAATGCATTCAGATAAGCATCAAACAGAAATTAATTGCGGCCTCCAAGAACAAAAAGTAGATATATGCGCAAAAGGTCCTCATTCAATAGCCCAAGCAAATTAATCTAATGCACATATTATAGAGGAGAAAATACAAAATCCAAAAAGTAAATAAAGAAAACATAACTAAGGGTTAATAGCACATCTGGTCCCCATGCTTTCTATTTTCCGTTATAGTGGACTGCCAATTTTAATTCAGCTTGATATGAAACATCTACCTTGATAATCAATATAAATCAGCAAGGTCACTAAACGCAAATAAACCAACACTTATGCATCGCTGTTCAGTCTTCTTTGGATGCTCTCTCTTAGTTTCTACTGTGGTGGATTGCAAACATTCTTCATGTGATGAAGTACTTGGGGAAAATCCAAGGCTTTTCAACTCCATATTCTCTTCTAGAATAACACCTTTCTTTTCTAAGCAAACAAGTCAAAAGAAAATATTAGTTAAGTAGCACAAACAAGAAATGTTCCGATGAAACTGAACATGTTGAAAGTCAATCGCTACTTTATGTTGAATTTGCAATTTATCATGCTCTTCACCACTTCTAGCTTGTTTTTGGTAGTGATTCGGGGTAGCTGAAAGTTGAACTTTAGTCCTTCTGCTACAGACCGAACACCAACTAAGGTTAAATGTAGAGTCATTACCTACCTTTAGTATTAAGCTGAGACTCAGTCGTTCTATTGACAAATTGAGATTGGCTTGTTACAGTTCTGCTACAACCCTCTGCAAGTACAAAAAGCCTTATTACTTCAAATAAGGGAGCACAGAAGATAGCTTATTTTGGTATGCCAAAACACACAGCCTTCCAGCCTCAACTCATGTGTAACAAAAATAAAATTCAATTTCAGGTCCAGCTGTCTACCACAGACGGGAAGGCAAAATGAACATCAAGATGTTTCCCTATGATAGCTTTTCATATCAGTTTACAGAGAAGCAGAACCAAAAAACTGCTCTACCTTCTTACTAACAATTCAAAGATTCAGCGCTAGTGTATATCTATTTTGAAATTGCAGATTGAATACCTTGTCGCTGAAAACACTTGTATCAAAAATATCACGCATGACCATTTTGTATCAAAAATACCGCGCATGCAAATCAAATCAAATTCAATGCGAGTAGTAAGTTATGATTTGAATCCTTTTTGTGTAATTTAAATCAAAGTAAAAACAATAAAAGATAAAGAAAACCAAAAGTAAACAATAACAAAGAAACTCTGTGAGACTACACAAAGGTAGACGAGTACATGCTCTATACAAGTGAGAGACTGGGAACTGGGAAGCGCAACAACCTACCCGTGAAAGCTGTGATGGTTCATTCTTCACTGTAGTCACAGAAGCCAAGAGCTGTTCTTTTCTGGATTCAATTGTTTTCTCTTCCTTGAAAAATAGCATCAGTAGCAGGGTAGGGAGAGAAAATAAAGGAGGAGCCAATAAGGGAGGAACAGGAAGCAGACTTGGTGGTTGTGGGGACGTAAAGTTTGAGGGATGTTGTAGCTGAAGCTGTTCTGTGTTAGCTGCAAGTTTATGTTAATTGAAGTGCGTGCAGCCTAATTAAACCAAACAACTAGTTTAGAACAAACAAGTGAACGATAAAAAGGAGTTGACTTTGAGACACACCTACCGTCGCCGTGGCTTTTACCTGCACATGACAATTTAACAAAGCCAATAGTCAAAATAAGAAAGCCACTCGCTGTTCAATTTAGAAATACAAAAAACGATCCTTTTTTTTACTCCAAAATTCAAACAAACCGTACCCTCCGACAGACCCGCAACCGTGGGATGCTGGTGACGGGTTGCTCCGTAACGGTGGTGGTGGGGAAGTTGGTCTCATTGGCTCTGGCTCCGCGGAATCGGAGAGCAGCCGCGTCACAAGCACGCGCGGCCTCCTCGGCAGTATAAGAAGTGCCCAGCCACCAGACCCGGGCTTTCTTGCCATGAGTTGGATTAATCATTTTATGCTTTCTTTTTGTAAAAAGAAAAAGAGTAAAAATTATTGAACGGTCGGAATATCACAACGCGCCCTTCATCCATGAATTCCGTCACTTCCGTCAATTGAAACGAAATTGGTCCAACCAAAGGTGTTGAACCAATAAATAGTAAAATTCAGGAGGTGAAATATCGGGTTTGTTTCAATCGTCCTCAAATAGCCGAAAACAAAGAGAATCAATCCTATGGCTCCCAGAAAAAGGCGCACAAGTCAAACCGGCAAAGAGATCCCTTACAGAGGCGTCAGGAAGAGGCCGTGGGGCCGGTACGCCGCCGAGATCCGCGACCCCGGCAAGAAAGCCCGGGTCTGGCTGGGCACTTTTGACACTGCCGAGGAGGCCGCGCGTGCCTATGACGCGGCTGCTCTCCGCTTCCGAGGAGCCAATGCCAAGACCAACTTCCCCACCGCCGTTACGGAGCAGCCCATCACCAACATCCCACGGTTGCGGGGCCGAGGAAACCGTGACAGGGTACGGTTTGTTTGAATTTTGGAGCCAAAAAAGATCGTTTTTGTATTTTAAATTGAACAAACGGCAGGTGGCTTTTTTATTTTGACTGTGCAATTGTTATGTGCAGGTATATCTGGAAGCGAATTGGATCGGTCGTCGTAGTCGTCTGATACCGGTGAAATCGACGACGGTAGGTGTGTGTTTCAAATCAACTCCTTTGTACGTTAACTTGTTCTACTATTTGTTTGGTTTTTTTAGGATGCACTTAACATAATTTCGGACCTTGCAGCTAACAACACAGAGCAGGGTCATCACCAACAGCTTCGGCTACAACATCCCTCAACTTTACGTCCCCACAACCATCAAGTCTGCTTCCTCTCCCTCCCTTATCGGTTCCTCCTCTCTTTATTTCCTCTCCCAGCCCTGCTACCGATGGTATTTTAAAATTTTCCAATTTTCCAGGGAAAGAAGAGAATTAAATCCGGAAAAGAACAGCACTTGATTTCTGTGACTACTGTGAAGAATGCATCACCACAGCTTTCACGGGTAGGTTGTTGCGCTTCCCAGTTCCCAGTCTCTCACTCCCCAAGACCTTCTATTGTATAGGACTTAGTAGTTGTCTAAACAAAGAGTTTCTAGTTACTTAAACTTATACTAAACTTTAAATTACGCATAAAGAGTTCAATTCCTAACTTACTTAATTGAATTGAACTTGATTTTGATGTTTGATGCCTTGGTTATGCGTGATATTTGATGTTTCCAGCAGCAAGAGGTTGAAGCAGATCCTGTGAGAGAAGCTCCGAAGATATTTTCTCAACAAGGTACTCAATCTTCAACTTCAAAATAGATACATTGGCGCTGATCTTTGAATGTTTAGTAAGAAAGTAAAATTGGGATTACTTGGAACTTTGGGTTCTGTGTCTGTGTGTGTCTTTTTCTTTTCTCTTTTTTGGGGTGTGTGTTTGTGTTGGGGGTTTAGTAAGAAAGTAAAATTTAATGGGAGGTGATCCCATATTTTCTTTGTTAGAGTAGCAAGGTAAATTTTATAATAAGGCCTTTTGTACTTGCAGAAGGGTGTAGAAGAACTGTAACAAGTCCGTATCAATTTGTCAATAGAACGACAGAGTCTGAGATTAATACTTAAGTTAGGTAAAACTGTCCCTACATTTATGCTTAGTTGGTGTTTTGTCTGTACCAGAAGGATTAAAGTTAAACTTGCAGCTACACCGAATCACTACCAAAAACGAGCTAGAAGTGGTGAAGAGCATGAGGAATTGCACCTTCATGAAGTAACGATTGACTTTCAACTTATTCAGTTTCATATCGATGTTTCTTGTCCGTGCTACTTATCTTAGACGTTCTTTTGAATTTTTTTCCTAGAAAAGTAAAGGTGTTATTCTACAAGAGAATAAGGAGTTTAAAAGTCTTGGATTTCCCCTAAATACTCCATCACATGAAGAACGTTTCCAATCCACCACAGTAGAAACTAAGAGAGAGTATCTCAAGAAGACTGAACAGCGATGTGTAAGTGTTGTTGTATTTGAGTTTAATGACCTTACTGATTTATAATGACTATCGAGGTAGATGTTTCATATCAAGCTGAATTAAAGTTGGCAGTCCACTGTAACAGAAAATAGAAAGCATGGGGACCAGATGTGCTATTAACCCTTCGTTATATTTTTTTACTTTTCTTGATTTTGTATTTTTCTCCTCTATAATATGTGCATTAGATTAATCTGCTTAGGTTATTGAATGAGGACCTTTTGCTCATATATCTACTTTTTGTTGTTGGAGGTCGTAATTAATTTCTGTTTGATGCTTTTCGTTCATACCTAGTTATCTGAATGTATGTTTCATTCTCACTTGCTTTCTGATGAATTTATGTCAAAGAGATTTTTGAATTTTGTTACTATCACTAAGTTGTTGTGGATGCCTCTTCCCTTGTTGGTGCTTTTCGCTTCAAAAAATGGCTTACTCATTCTTTTCTTTACAAAAAACATAATGAATTTTAGCGATTGTTCAGTTGTTTCAAGATGTTCCTTTTGCAGAGAATGTTGCTTACAATGGCTCAACATGATAAAGACGGAACAATTATTTCCAAACTATTTCCCCCCAAAGGTATTATATTTTCACCGTTAATAATGCTGCTCATTTTAAAGAGGAATCTAATGAAATATTTCATGCAATTTCAACTGGAAGTTGTGTATGGCACTTACTGGGTAGTTGCTTCTAGTGGGAAATCTGATGCATTCGTTGAAATGCCATTCACGGATAACACTGAAGATAGTTATTTTCAGGTGTTTGACTACTAGGGAGCCCTGTCTACACTCCCCTTGTCCGTGCCCATACTCCTACTTGATTTGGTAGTCAATTGTCAAAAATAATCTCTAACAAATTCGCACACAAAAAGTGCCACAGTGACACCGTCCTTCTCCCTTCTCTGTGTCGTTTCTTATTTTTTTTTGCTAACCACACCACCTAATCAAAATATAGATGATAACAGTCTTTCATTAAGCTGGTGAAGATGCAAGATTCAAGGATTTCTATAAGCTTTCAGATAGCTTCTTTTTATCCGTGTCTGTGGCTCAAGTCACAAAGAAATTGTTCTTTCTTGGACATTGTGCTAGTGCACTGCTTTTACTGATGGTTTCTACTTATTCGATTGCAGTGTCTAATCATTAGTATTACTGCTAAGAATGTCAATCGTAAAATTTGACTGATATGCTGCCTTCATTATTTGCTATCCAAGTCAGCAATACCATCATTTGTGTTGGTAGTGATCCCTCGGATATTTCGGGAGGTTACACTTTGATTCTTTTTCGTGTTAAAGCTTATCTAAAGCAGTAATGCATTTTATGGAAAAAAAAGAGTGGAAACTTTGCATAGTATAATGATTTGACAAGAGGTATATTTCTGTTTTTTAGACTTCGAAAGCAGAATTTTCAATTCTTGGGGGATGGTTGGATTGGCCGGGAGTGTTGATGTCCTTGTTCTGTGGGAGGAGCTGAAGGACATTTATTGGTTAGATTTAGTCTCATTCAGTGTTTTGCCTGTAAATAAACACTTGGAGAAGGATGGCTGGCATAGCTATTGCACTAAAAAGAAATTGGAACAAGTCTTGGAAAGCCTTCAACGTCAAAATGCTCTATTGGAAGCAGAAATGGAGCAAGTTAAATGTAGGCTTGGTAGCAATCAACATGTTCCTCAAGACTGTGTAAGTTTTCTACCTTCCCCTTTTGAACTCTGAATCCCGAAAATTGTGTTGAGGTAGTCTCTAGGCAGGTGAATTTGTTAGTGGCCATCGGTCGTCCCTTTTTCTTCTATTATTCTGTTTTTTGTGTTTAGGTGTCAATGTGCTTTCTAGTTTCTGACGGCTTTTGTGTAAAGGGAAAGGGAACAAAATAATAATGGAAAACAACCTAAATGTTATCAGGAACATGATTGCAGATCGAGAAAGCTGAGTTTCTAATCGTCTTTGCAAGTTATCGGGCACTTGCCAGTGTGAATTTTTGTTATGTTATGGCAGTTAGAGTTGGTATGGATCCAATTGTTTGGCGTCTGTTGTTAGCCTCAATTACTAAGTGCCCATGAACAGGATCAAAATTTTCAAAAGTCATTCTGGTTGATGGTTGTTGATCTTAGTTATAGTCAGTTGTCCTTCATTTGAAAGTGTGGTTGCCTGCCTCTCTAACCAATCAGGATTAGTCTCTCCCAATTCTAGGTGGTGATCATTGACCGTTCATTGATATTACGGTAGCGCTTGAAAGACACTAGTTGTGTTGGCTGTCCAACGTCCATTATGTGTCAATGAACGACTATTTTTTGCGAACCATGTTTAGTATTTTATACTTGTTTATTAGCAGATGAAACAATGACCAGAAGTGCATGTTATGTGGAATAAATTTTTCTGTTTGTTTTTTTTTAATTCACAAACATTCTCTCCTTCCATGTATGTCAGGGGATTGGTATATATGTTTTGTAATAATTTTATATCTTCATATATGCGTTTCTGCCTTGAATTTGCAGGGGAAAATGGAGGGGAAGCCAGATATTTCTGCAATTCTCCCAATAGACTGCATTGCGCGCATCATCTCCTTTACATCCCCTATGGATGCATGCCGACTGTCCCTTGTTTGTCATGCATTTTGTGCTGCTGCGGGGATGGATGATGTGTGGGACAGATTTCTTCCATCCGATTATGATGGCAATACTTTGCATGCAAGCTCTTTTTCGTCGACAAAGGAAAAGTTCTATATCCTTTGTCACAAACCTGTCTATCTAGATGACTGCACCATGGTAAGCAATCATCCATTTGATTCTGTTCAATATGTTTTTAATTACTGTCCTTCCCATGAAATCTGAATGAGGGATGTGATTGTTGGGCAGATGCTTTTTTTGTCTCTCTTCTCATTTCCTTTTTTTGATTTGTTTTTCCATTATGTATTTTTCCACGATGCAGTCTTTTGTTGACAGAAAGACTGGGAAAAGATGCCTGATGGTATGGAATGCTAGACATAAGATCGGGTTAGTGCTTTACTGACTTTTGATTTGCTACGCCATTTTTATGAATAGCATATTTTAGAAAGATATTAATGACATGTTTTGTAATTTTTCTCTAGTGACTCAGATCGGGGGATGGGTTTTACTTCTCTGCACGCGATCGAGAGCAAACTTTTGACTCCTAAAACTGCTTATGTTGCATACCTTGTGTTTAACGTGAAAGAAATCAGTTTTGCTGTTGATGTAATAACGTTGTACTTACATGTGTATCTTGAAGGATATGAAATGCGCCGTGTATTGCTGGATCCGCCAGAAGATATGGATGGTGTTCCTAGGGATAGACCGGATGGTTCAAAGGAGGTGGCGATGGGTGAGTTCTTCAATGGAGACAATAGTACAAGAATTAAGTGGACGTTGAGTAGAAGTAGTTTTTCTGTCCTGGTTATTCTTGGCTTCATTATAAGGGGAATAGAGTTTAGGCCCAAGGTGGGCGATTTTTCCTAACTTTGGTTATGCTTATTAATTTATGCTTGAGAGCATCTCAAGAAGACTGAACAGCAATGTGTAAGAGTTGTTTTATTTGCGTTTACTGATCTTACTGATTTATAATGATTATCAAGGTAGATGTTTCATATCAAGCTGAATTAAAGTTGGGGCAGTCCACTATAACAGAAAATAGAAAGCATGGTGACCAGATATGCTATAAGCCCTTCGTTATAGTTTTTTCTTTTACCTTTTTGGATTTTGTATTCTTCTCCTCTAGTATATGTGGATTAGATTAGTCTACCTAAGTTATTGAATGTGGACCTTTTGTTCATATATCTACTTTTTGTTCTTGGAAGCTGTAATTAATTTCTGTTGGATGCTTTCCATTCATACCTAGTTATCTAAATGTATGTTTCAATCTCACTTTTGATGAATTTAGGTCTAAGAGATTTTTGAATTTGGGTACTATAACGAAGTTGTTGCAGATGCCTCTTCCCCTGTTGGTGCTTTCGCTTCAAAAAATATGCTTGCTCATTCTTTTCTTTTCAAATAAACATAATGAATTTTAGCGATTGTTCATTTGTTTGGAGATGTTCCTTTTGACAGAGAATGCTGCTTATTTATCATTTATTGGGTCTTTGTGGAGGTGCACATCGGATTCCATTGATAATCTAAGTTCATAGCAACCTTCACTCACGGACGGTTCGGTTTGACTGGGGGCTAGATTTTTTTAAAAATTATTAGGTGTACAGTAACACTTGTAATTTTGTAGCTTGTTAGCCTCATTTTATTCTCGGGTAAAAGAAAAAAAATGCCAATCAGAAAAACCCCCAAAGCCCAGGCCTCGGCCAGGAGGTATGTGGCTCTGCTGTATTCGGTGCGACAAGTAATTGCTCGTCAATGGCAAGTTTCAATTAAACATGTTTTCCGAGAGGCGAATCAATGTGCTGACTGGTTAGCTAGAATTGTTTTTAACCATGCCTTAGGGGTGGTTCATTATGTAAGACCCCCACAGGGAGGGTTGTGATGTATTACTTCAGTTCGATGTTACTGGGATCCCTGTTCCCAGGAACACAGTCCATCAATAAAAGGTCTACTCATTCCTCTCGAAAAGAAAAACCCCCAAAGCCAAGACAAAACAGACGATGGCCGGAAGAGAAACCCTGGAGATCCGCGACCCGGCCGGGTCTGGCTGGGCACTTTCGACACTGCCAAGCAGGCTGAGCGTGCTTATGACGGGGCGGCTATTCAGTTCCGTGGAGCCAATGCCAACACTAACTTCCCCACTGTTATGACACAGCAGCTACTGAACCCCAACATCCCACGGTTGCAGGGCCAAGGAAACCGTTGCAGGGTACGGTTGGTTTGAATTTTGGAGCCAAAAAGGATCGATTTTGTATTCCAAATTGTACCAAGATTGATAACGAGATTTTATTTTGACTATTGGTTTTGTTTAATTGTTATGTGCTGGTGGTGTATTTGGAAGCCAATTGGATTGATCGTTGTACTTGTTAATTTTGCCATAAAGCAGTCTTCTCAATGCATATAGTGTGTAGATTCTTGACCACCTAAGCATCATGGGCAAGTTGCATCCGTTGCCAGATGCCTATATGAACCCGTTATCCATGAGCAACTGGCCATATAGGAAAGTAGCACTTACCGATGACTCTCCTGAAGTAGAACCATGAATTCCAAAAGATCATCAGATTCCTCTAATTATTAATAACAGCAGAGCGAAGGAGATAACAGAGGATTCAAAAGATCCCCGTTCCACTCTCCTAAAGGAAGGAGCTAGGGCATCAGCAACTGAAGGATCCCTAGCTAGTCTCTCCATGCTTGGCAAATACCTAGCCAAATGTTTGATGCATGCATTATGCTTCTTTTTAATGGTAGGCACACAAAATTTCCCAGGACAGTACTTGCGAGTTTGGCTTGCTCGTACCCACATAGCATCCTGTTTAGTTACCAACCCCCCGATTCTAGTTTAGCTTATCCAAGAAAGCTTCATTGGCTTGCCTCATCTTTCTTAGCCCAAGACCTCCGTCTTAATTTCTTCAATCTACAAACACCATTCGCATCAATCAATGATGGTTTAGAATTATATATTTGCATTCCGACCCAAATAAAACTCATGTTTTCTTATCCATTTCATCACAAGGCTGCTTAGGAAAAGGTACTACATATGTGCATGGAATAATAAGGTATATATATATATATATATGTATATATTGTATGGCAGAATGTGCAAGGACAAGACGACCTGCAAAAGATAGATATTTTGCCTGCTAAGCATCGAGCTTGCTATTAATCTTCACTGCAATATCACTAACTGCCATGAATAAGGGGGAAGCCCACGTATTCCCAGGCATTCAACATTTTAATCTTATGTTTTTACCGTGTCTAATTCATCAAAATCTATTCTAATCTTATTGTTCCTTGCCAATTTTGATTGTTTAAAATAAGGCGAATCGAGGTGACAAAATCCACAAACTTTCTATATATATCTTCCCCTGCAGTTTCATGGGGAAAAAATTTCTAGAATCACTGAAACAATGAAAATATATGTAAAACAGAAAACTAACTTTCCAAAAATGACTAAAAAGTTATTCAACAATAAATTTATATTACAAATAAGAAAAAAAAATTATAAAATGCATATTTTTAAAGTAAGCCATCATCAATTTAGAAACTTGACAACTCCGTCCGATAAAAGAACAACCAGAATGGCCGCCATCTTTAGGCAGCAACGCCAACCTCACAGAAGAGGCAGCTCCTTCTCCTGCTGTTAGCGGGCCAATATTGGTGACAATATCAGTCCTGCAAAACACAGGACAGAGGCAATTGATTTGGATTACCTGGGTATCTTTTGGCTAGAACCCTTGTGTAGGCGTTCAGGGCAACTTTCGAAACCTTGTAAGCAGACAAATGAGTTGGCCAGCCTTTAGCTTCTAGAGAGCCTTCTTCAAAATATTTAAGAAATTCATTAATAACTTCTTCCACTCTTTTTTCCGTAAGAGTTTCAATTTCATTCAGGAGTCCCACTCATTGCCTATGTTCTGGAACCACATCCACCAAAATATGATAGATTGTGTTGGAAATAACATTATTCCATGGTAAAAAAAAAAAAAAGAAGAATGTCTGCATGCATTCCTAACTCGTCCTTGCCCTCACAAATGAAAGATTTTCCAAGGAGAGCACACAAGTATCCATGGTCAATCAAACCAATAATTAATGTTTCTCTAGAGTCTTATTCTTACTTCAATATTCATCCCATTTTTTACAATTTTGATAAATCATGCAATTTTAGAAGAAAATTGATGTTCCTGATTTCATAATTTTTTGTCACCAAATTGTTTAGGTCAAGATTTCAGTAGTAAAGGAGAGAGGCATACCTTCAATAGTCCTGCCAATGAAGAAACTTTTACAATCTTGGGCGAATCAGATAATTGGAGGAGGGGAATTAAAGCCTCAACCATCCATTTCGCACCATAGTAATTTGTTTTCAGGCATTCTTTTGCCATCTCAAAACTTTGAGTTGCAATCTCGTCCCAATTATTAGCCTCTCCAGGCTGCATCATGAATAAGGATATATGTCTAAGTCCAACCCCAGCCCGGTGAAGTAATATTCTAACCGACCCCAGCTCTACGGAAAGCATCAGGATCCAGAATAATTCCACTGACCCCGGCATTATTTACCTGTACAAGGTAAATATGAAGCTGTGATGACTTCCAATTGAAAACACTGAACCATAAAAGGAATAATCTGTTCCTTATAATAAAAAGTGGCCCAAATGACTGTAAGACACGCAATAGATAAAAATCTAGCTCAGTGCACAGTGCACACCACAAACAAAAACATCTGTCCAGTATTAAACAAAGAACCAAAAGTAGTTAGAAAAGGTAACATAATAGATACCAAGATATCAAGTTTCCCATATTTGCTCTTGACAAATTCTGCCAGAGAAGCTATGCTATCAGGATTTCCCACGTCAAGCTGATGGAAAACCAGGAGATCTTCAGAGAGACCAAATTCTTTGAGTTTTTGAACAGCTTCAAGGACCCTAGTTGGGTCTCTGGCTGTCAGGATTACAGTAATATTCCCATGAGAAGCTAACTGTCTGCATATTTCAAACCCAATCCCTTGGTTTGATCCTGTCACTACTGCATATCTGAAGAGTACATTCTGGTCAGAAATCTATTATAATAAAACAAAATTGAAAATAAAAAAGGGAAAAATTCCCCTAACTAGCCATGATTGATGTAAGAACAACCTACCTCTTGGTTGAAATATCGCTGGATGCTTGTGCCATATTGATTAAGGTAGGAAGAAGTTTATGGCAATTGACAAATTTTTAGAACAGAAGTAAGATATATACTAGGTTGCTGCCTCCTGCTGTGTCAGGTTCAGGTGCCAGCGTGCGGTTTTGCTGCAAGCCACGTATTTTTGATGCAAAGAAAATGAAATTTCTTTTTGTCTCTACATCCCATATCCATGTGGCGTTGTATTTCAAGGTAGCTAATGTTTGCTTTTGATGAAAGATAGTCTCTCTTTGGTTAGTCAAGCTCTTAATTTGTACTGTCTCGTTTTGTTTCTTTGTACAGTTATACACCATAAATAGGGGATTGGTAGTAGTTTATTACGGGTCTCTCTTGATCGCATACCTAGATATTTTTAACTCCACTTTCTATTTCAACTTTCAAGCACAATTTAAAAGAACATAGCATAATAAAGCAAGAGGAGGGGATGCTATAACTAGAGTAGTGTTACGTAGGAGGAAGGAAACAGCTGGTTTTCTATACATTACAGACATACAAAGGAACTGAAACAAACATTGAAATAACTTGGAAATTCTTGATTCCTGAATTTTAGATTTTGTTTACACCAAAGAAATCAGTAAATATTGGACGCACAATCGCCAAAGGAAGATGGCAATGTGGTTTTTGTCATTTGACCCCGAGAAAAAAAAGAATTCTTGGGCCAATTCCCTTAATGAGTTTGCTTGCAAGGCAGGGCCATGTCAGCCTATTTTAATTATTCGTTTGGTCTTTTTTGTCTTGGGTTTCATTTGAGACCCGCTTATATGAACAGATCTCAACCCATATTAATTTTGTATCCTTTATTGGATCATTGTGGTACCCAACGGATTTAATTGATTGGGTTTTATTCTCATATTATATTGAAAAGGGAGAAGCTTCTGAATCATTCATTTACGTGGCATCCGACAAGGCGAGCCAATCTCTCTATATTTGTTTTTGTTGTATATGGAGAGATTGGGTCACCTTATCCATCAAGCAATGCGACGCAAGGACTGGAAACCTATACAACTCAGTAGAGGTGGTCCGAAGTTAAGTCATTTATTTTTTGCGGACGATCTCTTATTGTTTGCAGAAGCTTCGACTTCACAGGTGGAGAGTATTAGGCTGCGGTTGGTACGTGGGACTGGGTAGTCCAAGTCTAGATGGACGTGGACTGGACTAGCCTGGACTGAACTAGGCAAGTCCAGACTGCGTTTGGTTGTGTGGATTGTACACTGTAGACTTAAGGCTAGTCTATAGGAATGATGTTTGGTTGTACGTGGACTGAACTTGGACTGAATAACAGAAATGACCTGAATACCCCTACATGCTGTGAATGGAAAATCCTATATCTTATATTACAATTTCCATAATATTTTTATAAAGACATGTACAATATAAGATTTTGGTAGAAGATATGACATTAAGTCATAATTTTATATTATCATTGCCTTTTACCTTTTTTTTTGAAACCACTAACATTTATATATATATATATATATATATATATATATTGTAATTTCCTCCAACAAACAAATCAATTCGCCAAGAAACAAAATAATTTAATTATTATCACATATATTGTGAATATTAATACGATGTTATCATCAAAATATATTTTTATATTAAATGAAATCTTGTACGGTGAAAACTTACAAAATATCGGATTGAAGAATATTTTACAGATATTACCACTTCACAAAATTTTATTACATGGCCCAAGTTTCGGGGGAAACAAATATCAACTCATATATATTCTATATAATTTAGTATTTTTTGGTTCCATTTTACGATTTCAACTCAATATATCAAAAAAATTTAGTTAAAATTTCATAAAAAATCAAAAAATTTAATCAACAATCAGTAACACAATCCATGAAATTCGAACAAAATTCTGGCTGGATTTCTTAGTGCCAGTTTGAACATTAGAAATCAGAATTAATAAAATTCCCAATTTATTCCAAAAAAAATCCCAAAATCCAAAATTGCTCCAAAATCCGAATTATCTATACTAAATCAAGCTTTCAAACCAAAAATCAGTGTCTCCTAAATACTTCCCCTCAACCAATTTCGAGATTAAAACTCGAATTGACCAAAATCCCCAAAATTTGCCCATCATGAACCCTAGATTTTTAATCCGCCAAATCTCTCAATTTCAACTCGAATTCAACCTTCCTAGACTTCAATTAACCTTCCAGAAACAAAATCCCTCACACAAATCAAGGTAAAACGCATCCAAAATTGAAAATCAATTTTTCAAAAGCTTTACCAATCACACCATAAATCCCTTCATGAACCCTTGATTTAATTCTATCTAACCCTCCAAATGCCTTCCCATGTAATCACGCCGCCCACCCCTCTGTGTTATGATGGATGCCGTCGCCGGAAATGGCAAGAAAAAGGGGAGGAAGAGACTCTCGATACAAACAGAAAACAAAAAAGGAAGAGTGAAAACCAACAAGAAAACAGGAGGGTTAGAGGAGAGGAGGCCAGCAACGTCTTCCTGGTGGTGGGCTTGGTGAAAATCAAAATGGTTTTGATAGTTTTTGGTGAGAACAGGAGGGGGAATAGGAGAGGGGTCGTGGGAGAAAGAAGAAGGGAAAGGGGAAGAAGAAAAGAAAAGAGAGAGGAAGAGTATTTTCATATGGGGGTAGTTGTTGGAATTTCAATAATTAGGTGAGGTTATTTTTGTCCACAAACCAAGTCCATCGCGCCTGGACTCCGAGGCCACACCGTTTCGAGGGGCCTCAAGTCCACGCCCGAGTCCCCCGATCGTGGGACTCGCGTTCGCGTTAGTCCACATGGACTCGCTGGTTTTTCGCACGCCAAACGTGGACTCGGGTCCAAGTCCACCCAAGTCCGCGTGGACTTGGTCCGAGTACCTCGTTCCAAACGCTACCTTAAAGACTCTCTTGACAATTTCTGCATCTTTTCGGGCCAAAAAAAATTAGTAAGGACAAATCTCGAATTTGCTTTTCAATGAACACTTTTAAAGATGTTGTCGCTCGTATTAGCCAAGGCTTTGGGTTCGCTGTTACTAAGGACCTAGGCAAGCATTTGGGAGTCCTACTTTTGCATAAACGGATCATGAAACCCACTTATGCTTATATTGTTGACCAGGCCCAACAAAAGTTGAGTGGTTGGAAAGCGGAAAGATTATCGTTGGCAGGAAGAATCACCCTCATAAATCAGTTCTTGCCTCTCTTCCAGTGTACACGATGCAAACAACAAGATTGCATTGGGCGGTTTGTGATGATCTTGACCGGTTATTAAGGCAATTTATTTGGGTCAAGTCCCAATGCCAGAAAATTACATCTAATTAATTGTGATACTCTTTGCATGCCAAAGGAATATGGAGGACTCGGTCTACATGATACTCATTGTGATGATCTTGACCGGTTATCAAGGCAATTTATTTGGGGTCAAGTTGTTGAATATGTACCATAAAATTTATAAGAATTTATGACTATGTGTTTATAGTTTATTATAAATAAGAATTATGAAGAAGAAAATTTGAAATATAGTCCAATAGTTAATATAACTATAAAAAAAAAAAAACCACGAAAAGGAATAATAATTAAAAAATAATATAATTTAATAATCTCCCTCATTCATAATATAATTTAATAATTAAAGTTATTTAATTTTAGTATATCAATGAATTAACAAATATCATTGACAAAAATCGATTTATAAATTTCTATTTTACTGCATAAACTAATTCTAAATAATGTATTTATTTATATTTTGTCAACAATTAACAAAAATATGAAGAAGTATAACCGAAAAGTCAACAAAAATTATGAAAAAAAATAACGTTAACTAAGAGAATAATTACAAGACCTCATGATAGATGTAATTGTAATTTGTTATCAATAAGAATAATAGAGAGAAGAGGTGAGTAGAATAGTCGACGAAAACACGGAAAAAATAATAATCATAGAAATTCATACTACGAAAAGGAATAATAATAAAAAATAATAATATAATTTAATATTATTATTTATTAATAAATTAAAAAATATCATTAACAATTAATTTACTAGATATCATTAATTTGACTTTATATATAATTTTTTTTCAAAATTAATGACATGATTTAAGAAACATAATCTTATGCCACGTCACACGTGCTAAAAAAAACTAGTGAGTTAAAACATAGGAGAAATCACTAGGGATACTTGGGCTTAGGGATGGCAAAAATCTCCATTGTCGCGGGGATCCGCGGGGATTCCCCGCTGTAGGGACGGGGATGGGGGCGATTATGGACCTGTGGGGATGGGGATGGGGAGGATTTTCAACCCGAGACTAATTTGAGGATGGGGATGGGGATCATAGTACCCGCCCCGCGGGGATCCGCAAAAATATTAAGTAACGATTTTACCCTTCTAATTACTCCATATACAAATATATATATTTCAAGTTTGGGTTTTTACCCATTTTGTTCAAGTATAAAACAAAAAAAAAGGTAAAAATATAATATAATATAAACTATAAGTTCACTTCAATTCACTTATTTTATTTTATTTTCCTTTCTACGGTTGATTGGATTTGAATCTTTTGGTGGTAATATATAGTTTTAGATAATAATATATATTTGGTAATGACACTAGCATTAATATGTATTTTGTAATTGCTTGGAGCTAAATTTCAAGTTTTCAAGTTTTGAAGTGATGAAAATTTAAAATGTATAATTTGAGTCCTGGGGATCCGCGGAGATACGTGGGGATTGCGGAGAGCGGGGATGGGGATAAAATTCCCCCCGCAATGGGGGATGGGCATAGAGATGGAGAGAGTTTTAAGTCGCGGGGATGGGGCGGGGATTCCTCTACCCGCACATTCCCCGCCCCGTTGCCATCCCTACTTGGGCTATTAGGATGGGTTATTATTACATTAAATTAAATCAAGCCCAAATTTTGTGTGTCCGAATCTTATACGTCGTAATGACCAAACAAGAAAATACGTTCCCACTCAACATAGAGAGATATTCTTCAATTGGATTTCTAGGGTTCTTCTAGGTTTATACGATTCTGTGACCATGGCAGCCATTTTCGACAACCAAGATCCTCTGATTCCGATGGTCGACCAAGCTCCTCTGGATCCGGCGATCCTTGGCGCCGCGCCAAACCAAGCGATTCCGGGTGACGAAGCCCTTCCGGAGCCAAATCAAGTCATCCCCGACGGCGGCCTTCCGAGTTCGGTCGTTGACGGAGTCATCCAGAATCCGAATCCAGATCCGGCAATCCAGATCCGGGTCCAGGCCTTGCCAGACGGCCTACAACCCGGGCCGCAAGTTCCACCCAATGCTCCAGCAGCGGCGGCTGTTCATCAAACAGAGCCCATCCTTCCACCATCATCCTCGGTGGATGAGAAATGCGATCTGATCATCCAACTTCTAAAGTCGAGTAAGGACAGGGTGGATGAGAAATGCGACCTGATCATCCAACTTCTAAAGTTGAGGAAGGACAGGGCGGATGAGAAACTCAATCTGCTCATCCAACTTCTAAAGTTGAGGAGGAAGGCCAGCGTGGTATGTTTTCTCTCATTCCGGTTGTTTTAAAATCCCGAGTGTCTTGCGCTGTATCTCTACCCATTTTGCAATCCAGATTTCCTTGTCTTGATAGAGTGCATATAATGACTATCCTCCCGGCCTCGTAATTCTGGTTTTGGGAGACCTACCTAACTGTGAGTGTCTTGCGCTATATCTCTCTACTCATCTTGCAATCTAGATTCCCTTGTCTTGATAAAGTGCATATAATGACTATCCCCCACCCCACCCCCAAAGCCTCGTAATTCTAGTTCTGGAGACCTACTTAATTGAGTGCCCCCGGCCAAAACATTGTAATTCTGGTTTTGGGAGACCTACTTAACTGAGTGCCTTGGGCTGTATCTCTCTACTCATTTTGCAATCCAGATTCCCTTGTCTTGATAGTGTGCATATAATGACTATCCCCCACCCCAACCCCGGCCAAAGCCTCCTAATTCTGGTTCTGGGAGACCTACTTAACTGAGTGCCTTGGGCTGTATCTCTACTCATTTTGCAATCCAGATTCCCTTGTCTGATAGTGTGCATATAATGACTATCCCCCACCCCAACCCCGGCCAAAGCCTCCTAATTCTGGTTCTGGGAGACCTACCAAACTGAGTGCCTTGTGCTGTATCTCTCTACTCATTTTGCAATCCAGTTTCCCTTGTTTTGATAGAATGCATATAATGACTATCCCCACCCATCCCCGGCCAATGCCTTGTAATTCTGGTTTTGGGAGACCTACTTAACTTAGTGCCGCTGTATCTCTCTACTCATATTGCAATCCAGATTCCCTTGTCTTGATAGAGTGCATATAATGATTATCCCCACCCCACCCGGCCAAAGCCTCTGGTTCTGGGAGACCTACTTAAGCACAAACGACTTTTTTACACATTCTGGTTGGTAAGATTTAGAGAGTTTTCTTAAAGAATATAAGATGGTAGAGTTTTAATCGTGTCGAACGTTAGTAACAAAAGGCATGTCCAGAAGATGGATAAGTTAGACAAATACATGGAGATTAAGAGACTCAAATACTTGACCATAAAGATTATGGGAGCTGAAACTCCATACACTTGTTGTTGATTGACGCTCTTTCCTTTTTTTTGGTAAAAAGGAATCGGTCCGGATGCAGTTCAATGATATGTCGAAGAGGCGTGATGCTATCCGCCATGTCTACGAAAGTGGTATATATATGTATTGTTTTTTTTCCTTTTAATTATTTTTCTTTTTTTTCACATTTTATTAATATTGACTTTTTATTTTTCATATGCAGGTATTTTTATTGGCAAAGGCATTAAAGGCGAGGAATGGGAAGAAATGAAATTATTAGGGGACAGGGACAAAGCATTGAAGATTTTGGCGCAATACGATGCTCACCCATTCGGTGGTGGTCAGTAAAACACCTTATTCCTACTTTATCTCCACATTTTGCATATTCCTTTGCTCATTATTCCGTTATCTTACAGATGAGATGGTGTAGGAGGTGGAGGTGGAGCTTGAGAATCAAGAGGTCATTATAATTGACCTCCTGGACAGATAACTTTGACCACCTGGACTTGTAACAACCGAAACCTTAGTGCATTGCTGGTTAAAGCCACTTTCAACTTTTGAGATTTTATGTTTGAGAGTTTATGTCAGTCTCGTTGCTACAATTTTCATTTACTACCCATATGCTCTTTATATTGATCATTGTAGAGTTTCTATGTGTTCCTAGTTCCTACATAGTAATATAACTATTTGGATTGCGATGAACCATCGTTGAGACAAGAAGTCAGTTGTTTGTTCTCCTGTGCGGCGCAAAAAACCTTGACTGCTGAGGTTGTTTAGCCAAGACTTTAGATTCACAAAAAGCGATGTCTTTGGACGCACCCACGTGTTACATTGCAAAGCGGTATCTCAATGTTTTTGAACTTTAAACCTTGTTGGCTCGTTCATTTGGTCACACTAATCTCATAAAACAATGCCAAACTGATTCTTATAATCCTTGCTCACACTTTTTCATGGGAGAGAATGTTTCCTTCGTTTTATGCAGGAAGGTTTCATTTTACCACTTAGACTTCGCTTTCGATCTCGTACCAAGAAGCAAGACCCGTCCCCCGAGTTCAGTCACTAGAGAAAAATTACAAAACATGCAATTAATTTCTTTCTAAAATATGCTATTCATAAGAACAGCATGGCAAATCAAAGGTCGATAAGGTCATTAAGGCCACAATGGGGCAATAAACATAAAATAGCAAAGCACTAATCCGATCTTATGTCTAGCATTCCATACCATCACACATTTTTTCCCTGTCTTTCTGTCAACAACACTGCATCGAGGAAAAATACATCACAAAAGAACATAAAAAAAGAAAAAAGGAAATCAGAAGAGTGAAAAAGATGCATATGTCCAACAATCATATCCCTCATTCAGATTTCATGGGAAGGATAATAATTAAAAACATACTGAACAGAATCAGATGGACGATTGGCTACCATGGTGCAGTCATCTGGAAAGACAGGTTTGTGACAAAGAATATAGAACTTTTCCTGACTAGAAAGAGTTTGCATGCAAAATATTGCCATCATAATCAGATCTGTCCCACACAACATCCGTCCCCGAAAGCAGCAGACAAAATGACAAACAAGTGACAATCGGCATGCATCCATAGGGGATGTAAAGGAGATGATGCGCGCAATGCAGTCTACTGGGAGAATTGCAGAAATATCTGGCTTCCGCATCATTTTCACCTGGAAATTCAAGGCATAAACGCATATATGAAGCATTGAAAACTATTACAAGACATATATACCAATCCCTGACATAAATGCAAGGAGAGGATGTTTGTGATTTAAAAAATAAAAGTAGAAAAATTTCATCCTCTTCGCATGTACTTCTGGTCATTGTTCCATATACTAATAAACAAGAATAAAAACACTTGACATGATTCGCATAAGATAGTTGTTCATTGACGCATAACGGATGTTGGGCGGCCAAAACAACTAATGTCTTTCAAACACTGCCATAATATCAATGGATGGTCGATGATCACCAGCTACAATTGGGAAAGACTAATCCTGATTGGTTGGAGTGGCGAGCATCCACACCTTCAATTGGAGGACAGCTGATTATAACTAAGGTCAATAACCATCAACCAGAATGACTTGAAAACTTTGATCCTGATCATGGGCACTTAATAGCGAGGCTAACAACAGATGCCAAACCATTAGATCCATACCAACCTTAACTGCCATAGCATAACAAAAATTCAAACTGACAAGTTCCCAATAACTTGCAAAGATGATTAGAAACTCAGCCATCTCGATCTGGAATCATTTTCATGGTAACGTTTAGGTTGTTTTCCATTATTATTTTGTTCCCTTTCCCTTTACAGAAAAGCCGTCAGAAACTAGAAAGCACATTAGACATCTAAACACCACAAACAGAATAATAAAAGCAAAAGGGACAACCAATGGGCACTAACAAATGCACCAGCCTACAAACTACCTCAACACAATTTTCGGGATTCAGAGGTCAAAAGGGGGAAGGTAAAAAACTTACAGAGTGCTTCATTTTCTGCTTCTCAAAGACCATTTTGAGGTCGAAGGTTTTTCAAGACTTGTTCCAATTTCCTTTTAAATGAAAAGGTCCTTTAGCTCCTCCAAAAAAAGGGGATCAACACTCCCGGCCAGGCCACCATCCCCTCCTCATAAGAAATATACCTCTTGTCAGATCATTTTACTATGCAAAGTTCCACTCTTTATTTCCAGAAAATGCCTAGCAGCTTTAGAAAAGCTTTAATGAGAAAAAGAATCAAAGTGTCACCTCAAGAATAATCTGAGGGATCATTACCGACACCAATGAAGGTGCGTAATGCTGACTTGGATAGCAAATAGCAAATGCAGCATAGTAGTCAAATTTCATGATCGACATTCTTAGCAGTAATACTAATGATCAGATAAAGCAGTGCACTAGCACAATGACTGAGAAACAACAATAGAGAATACTTTCTTTGTGACTTTGAGGCACAGACACGGACAAAAAGAAGCAATCCGAAATCTTATAGTCAAACACCTAAATATCTTTCTTCAGTGTTACCCATGAATGACGTTTCAAGGAATCCATCAGATTTCCCACTAGAAGAAACTACACAGTAAGTACCATGCACAAGTTCCAGTTGAAATTGCTTGAAACATTTCAAGATTCCTCTTTCAAACGAGCAGAGCATCATTGAAGGTTAAGATAAAATACCTTTGTGGGGGAACTAGTTTGAAATAATTGTTCCTTCTTCATCAAGGTGAGCTACTTTGACCATCATTCTCTGCAAAAGGAACATCTCCAAACAACTTATGAATCGCTAAAATCAATTATGTTTATTTGAAAAAAAAAAGAATGAGTAAGCATATTTTTTGAAGCAAAAAGAACCAACAAGAAGAGGCATCCGCAACAACTTAGTGATAGTGGCAAAATTCAAAAATCTCTTTGACCTAAATTCATCAAAAAAGCAAGTGAGTCTGAAACATGCATTCAGATAACTAGGTATGAATGGAAAGCATCAAACAGAAATCAAATACAGCCTCCAAGAACAAAAAGTAGATATATGAACGAAAGGTCCTTATTCAATAACCTAGCAGATTAATCTAATGCACATTTAATGGAGGAGGAGAATATAAAATCCAAAAAAGTAAAAAAGGAAATATAACAAAGGGTTAATAGCACATCTGGTCCTGCATGCTTGTCCCTCAACGGTACGCAACAGGAACATAAACATCTTAACATATCCAGGTGTATTGGTGCACAATTCCTGCCATTTCTCCACTACAAGGAACTTTCTGATTTTTTTCATCTTTTCATCCTCCTCCGTCCCTAAATTTTGTTGATTTACGTCAAGTGAGTCCATTTTTGGGACTACTTGTCGTTCATGATCATGGGGTGAATCCATCCCTCAAAATGGCCAGCCACTTAATGGTGGAATTTTTTTCATGACTTACGCACTTGCACAAGTTTTCAGTCAGGGTTATGGGCCATCTAAGATGTACTATGCATTGCTTGGAGTTTGAATATAACTCACCTAATGGTGGAAACAGATAATTAAGTGCTGCACCAACTAGCTGACTGGAGCACCTACCCTTGTTGGAGTGTATTCGTTCATTGCTAGCCCGGTGATTGGATAGTCACCTTTCATCGTAATTACCATGAGACAAATTTTGTAGCAGACATACTATCTAGAAAAGCTCTTAATTTATGTAAGGAATTAAGAATTTTAGATGTTCTACTTGATTTATACATAAATACTTTATTTCTACAGTGTAACTCATGACTTAATTTGATAATCTAATATAGTTCTATGTCTTAAATAAAATGGCCACTACTTTGCCTCTAATCTTTGATTTTGCCTCCATCTTTTTGTACCAACAAACAATTCAATGCAAAATTCAAGAAACCATTAAGAAGCATAACCGTTTGTTGATGTTTCATTTAAAGTTGCATGTAAAGCATGGTTATTTATATTTACAGACCACTAAATGCAAGGGGTAAAACATTTTTGCTGCTTAAAGTTTAATAGCAATAAATCAATAATCATGAGGTAAAACATGAGAAGATCACAAGGGTTATTTATTTGGGCTATTATTACATTAAATTAAATCAAGCCCAGATTTTGTGTGTCCCAATTTTATACGACGTCGTGATGACCAAACAAGAAAATATCAAACGGTAGCCAAAAGTGGCGGCGTCTTTACAAAATCGTCCCACTCAACAGAGAGAGATATTCTTCAATTGAATTTTCTAGGGTTCTAGGGTTTTGAAATTCCTGGAGAAGCATCAAACATGAAACTCACAATCGAATTCGGGTAAGCCCTTTTCCCTCTGTGAATTTGTGATTTTATCAACTTTTTTCGCTAATCAAACTTCGCTGGTTTCTCAACGTTATAGAGTCGAGGAGTTAGGATATCAATGGAGAAAAAAAGGAAAAACCTTTAATTTTTGTTGTCAAAGTTTTGTCTTGTTAATGAGGTAATTGATCGAGCAATTTTTGTGCTGCAGTGGTGGCCTAGAGCTTCTCTGCGATTCAGTAAAGATACACAAAGTGAATGTGGAGCTCAAGAACGGAGAGAAAAAGGTTAGTTTGTTTGATGAGGAAGGGGAGGAATCGCTTTGTTTTTTGGATTCAGTTTCCTTTTGTGTAGTTGTGGGTTAATGCGTATTATGTGATTCTGTCTTTGTTTTGCAGCTCACCATGAAGGACTTACTTGCTTGGGTTGGGTCCAATCTGATCAAGGAGAGGCCAGAAATGTTCATGAAAGGGGATTCTGTGTAAGTTACAAACTCTTTTAGTTTCTGTTCTTGTGTGGTAGTTATGACTTGAGGATCACTGGAGGAGATTAAGTGAAGCCTTTGAAGAGGATTATGGTAATGTAGAATTGAACTAACTAGATATACAATATAAAAATGGATGGAGGGTGCCATGAATTGGTGTTAGGTGACTGAAAAGAGAAGCAAAAGAAAGAACAAGAAGGGAAAGATATGTAAAAGATAGATTAGACAGCCATGGAGATTGTCTTTGTTGGTAGAACAATAGTGGGTTAGGAGTTTTTGGAAGGGGCTACAGCTCCTTTCCTTTCTGCTCCCTGAAAAATCTATCAGTGGAGGATGTTTGTGGATAGATTCAGTTCATATGATTATTGTTGTTTACAAGTGGAAGGCTTCGCATCAGAAGGGTGCTTTTCTACCATTGCAAACCCATCTGAGGTTTTGTATTATCTCGCAGGAGACCTGGTGTTCTGGTCCTTGTAAATGACTGCGATTGGGAGCTTAGCGGGCAGCTTGATACAACACTGGAAGATGAGGACGTGGTGGTTTTTATCTCTACACTGCATGGCGGATAGTAGCTCAGCTTTTAGGTTGATGCGCTAGCAGTTGGTAAACAATGGTGGCTTCAACTTCAAATTCATAGTTCAAACATTAAGCTTTTGGCTGTATGTAGTAACTTCTGATTTTCTGTATTGCAACAATTGTGCTATTATGCATATTGAAAGAAGGGGAAACGATGTGGTTTTTATTAGAATATAAACAGTCTGGTGGTCTATTTTAACATCTTGGTAAGTGCATGCTACAGCAGTGGGCCATTTTCAAGAAGTTGAGACTTCAACAATGCAAGCCTCAAGTTTGCATCTCGAGCATATCGTATCAAGACTTACTGGGTCCTGCATTGTCTATCTATCCCCCCATCATCGCTCGGGTTTGAGACGGAGATTTCTTTAGAACTTCCGAATATTAGCTTTAGCGTGAGGATCGTAAGTTTAATGGAAAAAGATCATAAGTTCAACTGTCTCCTATCAAGAAAAATGAGGAAAAGGAAACTGAAGACCATTCTTCTCGCAAAGATTCTATCAAAGACCTGACTGATACGTGTCATATTCGTCTTTAACCAGTATGTTTACTAATTGTTTAAGGTTAGGATTGATCCCAAAGATCTTAAGGCTCAAACTAAGTCGAATGGACAACACTGGTTTTTACCTTACAAAAAAAAAAGTTCATACCGACAATATAAATACCGGTCCTTACGTTTTCTGCCGTTATCAATTCATGACTTCTCAACTTATTATTCTATCAGCCAGCAATCTTGAATTTCTAATTTGTAAGAGAATTATTGAAAACCGAAACATAGTAAGTAGCCTAGAAGGTAAGGGTCAACACACCTTCAAACGACCATATCGTATAACAAACTATATAAGCATAAAAATAAATCTCACGTTAACAAGAAGAAAAGCCTGCTTATTCTGATGTAAAATGGTACATTGAAAAAATACTCATAGATTCTATCCAAAACGTTTGTGGCAGCGTGTTATGATGCCATCTAATACCAGATTTTTTATAAAAAAATGGGCTGGTATAATCAGGCACTTTGCTTTCCTTTTCGAACTCTGTCTAGCTCTGCTTCAGCATCTTCCAATTGTTGTTTTAGGATTGACACTCTACTTTCCAACTTTTCCACAGGGCTCTTATCGGCGGAAGGTTGATAAGGTAGCACAAAGTGATCTGAAAACGCTTTCAGAGCTTCAACCCCAGTGACCTGTGGGCATATACCCCAGCAATGAAATGACAGGTAAAATTCTGAATACGTGACAAATCAACGAGAACTCTCAGCACTAGTATTACTTATACCAGTATGTTTATGGTTCCAAATCAAACAAAAAGTAGATTGATATTCCACAAGTTATGAAAGTGACTGCCTTGTTTACCTCTTGTGGCAGCAATGGAAGTTTGGTAATGTTGAAGTCGTCATACAACATGTAAAACTGATCAAGGTACTTTTGTTGCATCCGCATCCTCGCTTTGAGCAATTTAGATTCAACATCTGTAATAACAACAAAGGCAAGCTAAGTAGTTTCGTCATTGTTAAGAAGAATATGGAACCAAAAGAGAGACTAATCAAAATGGGAGCCACACCATCTTCATCAAAAAGAACTTGGTTAATAATAATATTGTGTGTATCTATCTCGAACTTGGTAAGTTCCTGCACCAGTCTTTCTGTTTCATAAAGGGAAAGAAACTCCGGTATGCAAACACAGACAAAGGTTGTCAAATCCTGCGACAAAAGAAAAGCAAGCAGATTCAACTACAAGAAGAATAATTTATTATACTGCATTTCATTTACTAATATATCACCCTTGGAAACACACAAAAAAGAGGAATAGGACCGCAAGAGAAGAATTCAATAACTCAGTTTCAGGAAAAATTTTAGCCACAGAAAAAGTAGGGTGATGTAACAAGTAGTTTGCCCCACAGAAACTATGGGGTATCTAAATAGTTATCAGCATTAAAACCAAAATGCGTGAATGAGAAATCCTACCGGGTCTTTGAACTGCCTATTAACTTGTTCAATTATGTCTTTCATACCCTCTAGCCTTCCCAAAAGAGCATCCTCGCCAAATCCATCATCCATACCAAAGATACGGGTCATCTGCAATGAACAGTAGCAGGACTTATCAACAGGTGAGAAAAATAAAGTCCTCAAGAAGGAACGGGAACAAGAGCCAAGGACATGCCTGACTAATTAAGCCGCCAAATTGACTTTTCAAAGACATCATTTTCTGCAGTCCCTTCTCCAAAGTAGTCGGGAATTGCAAGAGCCGAAGTGTATGGCCGGTTGGAGCTGTATCAAATACTATAGTAGAATAGTCCATTGTTTGCACCAATCTGCATGGAAAGGTTCCATGGTTAATCAGATGGCAAAATGATTTTATATTTGAAGAAATAGAAAGTATGGGAGTATGTTCCTAGTTTTAAGTATGAAATGCAACAGCATTATGCATCCACTAATGTTCTATCTAACACTAAGAGCTATGATAAGCTAACTGTGAAGTTCAGGGAACCTGCCTAGACATGTCCGGTTAAAGATTATAAGATAAAAAGAATAACTACAACCTAACATACCACTACATTGAAATTCAAATATTATGCACATACCAATCCTCAGCTTCTTAGCCAATAAAACTCTCATCCGTGCAATAGAGCATTAGAAAAGGCAAAAGTCTTAAACAAAAGCCGATGATCACCACATTCAAAAAGCTATACAAGTGTAGAAGTGCTATCTAGAGAACTGGAGCATAATTGAAGCACCGTGAAACACAGCTCTTACTTCAACATTTCGGCAAAGCTCATAGCTTCATCAATTCCAGGGATTGCATTGGCCAGCTCGGAAAACAAACTATCCATTCCTTCGTCTCCAACTGATTCGTCATTCTCAACATTAGGATCAACCTCCTGTATACACAGGATTACCCAGTTAACAAGACTGTGACACACAGAATCACAAAAGAAAACAGGACAATTACAAATAACTAATAACATAAACAAAAACTACCACACCTAAGTGTCAAGATCCAAACTTTGTAAAGAGAACCAAATTTCCGCCCAAAATTTGGGAATTTTCCACCCTTTGATACCAAAATCACATTGAAAAGACAGACTTTACCAACTGGGTAATCTCTAGAATGAGTTGCATCTAACTGCCCAATCCAGAATCAATCAAACCCAGAAAAGAAGAAGAAGAAGAAGA
>JAKUCV010005414.1:0-63429 GCA_028386065.3 Turnera subulata
CAAATTATTAAACCCAATCTAAACCCAACCCTCCAACCAAACACCAATTTTGAAACTCAGCCCAAACCCATGTTGAAATCCAACCCTCAAACCAAACAGCATGGCCTGGGTTTAAAACCCAAACCCAACCTCAACCCTGGGGTTTGGGGTTTGGAACCCAAACCCTACCCCGCCCAACCCCCAAACCAAACGGAGCCTTAAGGTTTTGGGCTAGGTGTCCTAGCCATGTGTATATATCTCACTTATCCCTCGGGAGTTATCTTTCCGGTTTTCCAACTGACTTTCGGTGCTGAAAGAAAATTTCGACAAAGAAGTTAGAGGCTGATAACTTTCTCGCGAAATCAATATTCCACATACAAATATAAGTCAATAACTTTCTCGTGAAATCACTATTCCAAAGCCCAATCTTATATCAATTACGCTGCTTTTCTTGGATTACAATGTGGTGTTGAAAAAATGTAGTATGGATACATGAGGTAAAGGTTGATTTTTCTGGTCATATGTCTGCGTCAACCGAACAAAATTTCCTTAGATAATATAATTTATCATTTCAAGTCCAATATAATTTTATTGCTTATTTTATTATTCGTCACACTATCCTGGCCTCATACTGAAATTTCATGATTTTTGGTACTTGTACTTGATAATATTTATTAATTTTGGTACTTTTGGTGGTCAAAGGGGTCGCCGGAGACACATGTCCATTTTATGTGAGGTCACGTCATTTAGTGGTCAATCCCACTCGGGTGCCCCCAATTTCAACCCGAAACCACAAAAGATCTACCCGTTGCGGATCTAACTATACCAAATACACCAATTTTATTTTTAAAAAGTGAGATTAAATCTAAAAAGGAATTATAAAAACAATTAAAATAAATAATTAATCTAACTTGTAAACACGAGGTCAGATTAAAATCTAAGAATTATAATTTAAAAGAAACTTTCAATAAGTACAAATTTTTTACATTTATTTTTTAAAAATTAAATTGTTATAAAAATAAATTTTTATTTTTTAAATTTATATTGAAAGTTATTTTTTTTTTATTACATTGGGAATCCTAATCTAAATGCTAAACTAATCAACACTGTCGGAGTTCGAACCCACGACCACTAACCCCACAAACCGTGGGAGGTGCCAACGCGACCACACATCGCAAGCATAATGAAAGTTATTAAATAAACTTTTATCAAAACTATTAAAATTAAATGGACACGGCCTCACATAAAATGACGTGGCCTCATATAAAATGGACACGTATCTCCGACTACGAGAAGTACTAAAATTAATGAAAACTACCAACTACAAATACCAAAAATCATAAAATTTCAGTACAAATACAAAAACAACAAATCGAGACCAGGTATCAAAAATTCCTTTTTTCCATGATATTAATGAGTTTAGATGCAGAATTGGTTAACTGATGGGGCACTTCTCCTTAAAGTAACATTCGGTATCGCAAGTAAAGAAAAATTTATGAAAACGATTTGATTTTTGTATATTTTAGTTGGCCGTGCTAAGAAAGTGGAACTCCTAGAAAATTTTTCTTCCCAACATCATCATCTACTAAAAATAACAGGTACTCCAAAATACTTAAATTTTTATATTTGTTGACAGTATAGTTAAGGTTTTTATTCGAAACTTTTTCATAACCAAAAAAATGTAAAATTTGTTGTAATTATTGAGGGTACTATAGTAATGTACTACGATATTCCAAGTATTAAACAAACCAATGACTTATTTTTTTTCCAATTCTATATATTTCTCTCCCCAAAATGCAAAAAAAAAATAGTAAGTGTAAATTATTTAGATTAATTCCGGATAGATAGTGTAACAATTAATTGTGAAATAATTTTTTTAATTATAAGAGTAGAAGATTAGATAAAGTTTAATAAAATGTAGGCAAAGTAAAGAAATAAAAATGATCCAAACGTTAAGATCAAAGTTGTAAAATAGATTTTAGGTTTTCTCTTCTCTCTATTACTCTTAGAGAAAACCCTAGATCTACAAATTTGGAGCTGCCGCCGAGGACTTTCTTTCTGGCGGTAAGCCCCCACCAACGTTTTATTTAGTTTTTTGTTTTCTTCTTTTCAGTTTTGTTTGCTAGTCCCACTTTGTGTGGGTTTTTAGTACCCTTTTGTGGGTTAGTTCTCTCCTTCAGGGAGCTCTTCTCACCTTCTTTGGGTGTTTTATTATTTCTCGGGAATAAAACCATGGGAGCAAAACGCTTTGGAGGAAGATTTGATTTGAAAAATATATCTGTATTTGCTGCTGAAATCTACCAACAAGGAGAAGTTGTAGCACGGACCATACAAGTCATAACGTCCGTAGAGACGCTCGTCGTCGGAGTAGTGTGTCTTTGTAAATCCTCTTTTGAAAGAGATAAGTCTTGTTGTGTATTTTTATACAGTAGGTTGAGAGAAATTCTTATGTCAATTTTTTCTTCTGATCGTTTAGATCTCCAATTACGTAATGTCAGATCTCTAGATCTATTTATATGAATGAAGAATGTTCCGTTTCTTAGAAAAAAAAGATCAAAGTTGTAAAAGAGAGACATATCTATGTGAAGAAGATCCAGAATGAAAAATAAACTTTATCATTCAATATTTACCTATACATAGTTATTGGTTCAATCTTATTGATTGAGCTTGTTACATTACAATGTTAATTTCTTTATTTGAAATTTCCAACCATACGACAGAATAAGATAGTTGTCATGTGCCTGACATATATAAAAGCTACTACGTATATTACATATCAAATGCAGCAAGGACAGTGACCATCTACATTTCATGTCTCCTGGACAATCTTGCAATAAACAAGATAGCTCTCACGTATAGCCAACGCCCAACATTGTCCAGCAAGTTAAAGTAGGATTGTCTCCATGACCTTTTGAAGAGTAAAGTGCCAAACACTAACTAGAAAGCTGTGAAGAACCCAATCCCAGCGCTCATGTAAAATCCTACCCCAAATATCTCATCATCATCCTCACCATCTTCTTGGTTGTCAACTGATGGGTGGTGATCTTTTGCAGTAGCTTCATCTCTAGGGCATACATTCGAAAGAGGCCTCCCGCAGAGCTTCGGATTTCCCATGAACCTAGAATTTTCAAGGCTCTGAAGTTGGGTGCTCAGGGGGATCTTCCCATGGCATGTCTTTGGACACTGTGGTTGGATTGAAATGCCTTGGTCTTCTCCCAACAACCTTTACAGCTAGAGCGGATGTTTGATCAGGTGGTGACTCGGGCATTTTGGTGGTTCAAGCTTCGACACCCATCATTCCCTTTTGGTATCAGCCCAGCGCCTTTTTAAGGAATGGGGTGCTCAAACACCAGCTGTTATTCATTTCACAAGCTGAGACTTAGTTACAGCTGCTATCCAAAGTTGGTGTAATAGTTAGCTATTAGTGTTACTGTAATTCTGGTTTCAGTACCCACACTTGTACATATTACAACGTATTAATAAATCCATTCGATTAGCATCAAAAAAAATAGGACACATTCAGGAGACTTACATAGTTCAAGTCTTGGAGGCTTCCGGGAAGTTCACCAAAGACTTGATTTTTAGACAGGTTAAGAGATTGTAATGCTCTCAAGTTCCCAAATGTGGGAGGGATGATACCAGTCAGCTGGTTGTGGGACAAGTTTAGTGCAACCATCCCTAGTAGGGTTGTGATTGTACCAGGTATGTCCCCACTCAAGTTGTTGTTTGAAAGATCAGCACTCTTTACTAGTCCAAAAGTTTTACCATATTGGAGCGCCATTCCTTTCCATATAACCATAAGATTGTCAGTGTAAGGAAGGATGTAAAACAATCCATCTACTACTACTGGGTTGGAGACATTGCGACAAAAAGTCTCGATAGTTCCTTTGGTTTCTGCTATGGCAGTTAAGTTGTTTATGCAGTCTGGCATGATTCCTGATATATTGTTGTTGGAGAGGTCAAGTATCTGAAGGGAAGTAAGGTAACAGAGCTGCAAAGGTATGGTCCCATGGAAGTGATTTGACCTCAGACGAACCACAATCAACTATGAGAGTGTTTCCCCTAACCAAGTTGGCAGTCTGCCTGATATTTGATGTTCGCTACATTGAACAGCGAGCGACCAACGGCTACCGGATCCGACCGCTGAAGGGCCAAACGAACGGTGTCGCACGTCCTTAGACCGGGTTTTGATATTTCTAAATTAAGTTAACTAGGAAGACATGATAAACTCTACACTAATATGCGGTAATTTAAAGGTAAATTGATAAAAAGATAGTTGTTTGATTGATCATTGGATCCCGGTACAAAGATAGGCAGTAGCCTTTTATAGGCATTACTAACCGTCAACCCGATAAAGCAAAGTTTTGAATACATAATCTTATTTAAAATTAAATTTCGCAGCGATAAACCCAATCTCATAGCCACTTGACTTCAAACATACCCCGAGAGATCTGGCTCCACATCCATCAAAGCACCCATCCAATCGATTTTGAAAGAAGATCACTTCAGCAGCTACAGATATCGTCGACGAACTTTGGTCCAAAAACCATATCGGACTAAGACCAGCGTGAAACCCATAGACCATCAGACTAAAACCAGTATGACACCCAAAAGTCCACATCGGACTAAGACCAGTGTCAAACATGATACCGGTCTTAGACTAGTAAACATAATATCGGTCTTAGACCAGTGAAAACATAACACTAGACTTAGACTAGTGGAAGACTGACGGGAAATCGGTCTTAGGCCAGTGAGAATACGGTATCGGTCAGAAAGCCCAAACTCGTCGGTCAACAAGACAAAAAGGCAACTCCATCGGTCAATCGGAACGAAAGTCAACCCATCGGTCAACGGGACCGAAAGTCAACTCCATCGGTCAACACGGCCGAAAGTCAACTCACAGGTCATGGGAACCCAAAGTCAGCTCCCAGGTCATGGGGTGAGCAAAAGTCAACGCGCAAGTCAAGAGGTGACAAAAAGTCAGCTCATTGGTTAAGGGAATGACCTGCGACATTACCCTGCAACAACCCACGATCGCCACCAAGGATTCCAAGAACGACCTGCGATATTATCCCCACGAACAGTCCACGATCGCTACCAGCCCAAGGAACCCATGAACGACCAACGAAATTAAACCACCCATCGACCACTATAAGTCCATGATTTTGAATTTGGTACAAACATTTGATTCTCCCCGACGTCTATGACGTCGAGATCCTGACAAAAACGCAGGGCTGGTGGTAATTCTCCAGAGAAACTATTGTTACTAAGGTGCAATGTTTGGATTCGAATAAGAGAGCCAAATGATGCTGGGATTCTCCCTGAAAAGAAGTTGTTTTGCTGGTTGAGGATGCTCAACTTCTTCCATTGGAACCAACAATCAGGAAGTTCTCCAGATAAAAGATTATTTGGCAGGTCAAGGTAAGTCAACTCCCCGCCTGATATGGAACACAACGCTGATGCTGTTCCAGGAAACATGTTGCTGGAGAGGCTTAAAACTGCTACATTTACTGGGAATCGTGGTATAGAGCCATGAAACAGGTTGGAACTCAAATTCACTGCACAGAAATCATCGAGAATCGGTGGCAGTTTTGAGATATCTCTTGTGATTTTATTGCGAGAGAGATCCAAGTATGAAAGCTTGATAGGAAGTTCCCAGAACCAAGGGCTAACGGTATCCATACTATCAACATCAGAAATTGTAAGAACAGACATGTTCTTTTGTGTTCGCAACCACTATGGAAAACGAGGCCCTAGCTTGCTACTACTCAAAGCTATCCTCTTAAGTTGGAAAGGAGGGACCCAATGTGGGGTTAAATTTTAGGGAAACTGAAGAGAAAGTGAGGCCCAAGATGACTAGTTTGGTGGTGGTTCCATTCATGAGATTGTGATCAACCTCTAAAATTTCAAGGTTGGAAAGCTTCCAGGTGCATTCAGACAACCCATTCAGTCTATTTGCATAAAACTGCAGCCCTCTCAGGGCTGTACAATTCTTTATACAAGGGAGCTCCCCAGTCAGGTTGTCCTCAACCAAATAAAGATACTCCAAATTGTAAAGATCCCTAAAGGAGCTTGGGATCCCACCCTGGAAGTAATTCTTTGAAAGATCAAGATATCTGAGAGAAGTCATTTCTCCTATGCCACTAGGAATGGGACCTTGCAATAGATTTTTAAAGAGGTCAAGACTAATGAGGCTCCTGTTAGAATTCAACAACCAAGGAAAGAGCACTGTAGATGTGGGACTATTGAAAGAAAGATCAAAGACCTTAAGTGATGAAGATGAATTGACACGAGTAAAAGCAGAAAATGCAAGTTCATCAGACAAGGATGAACAGTGATTGCTTTTAACCAATCAGTTGCACCACCAAGATTTATGTAACTCAGGTCAAGAAACTTCAATGCAGGAAGATTCAAAACCCGCCAAAGATTTTGGACGCTTACTGATAAGGGATAATCATTAGTTAGGTTAGGTTTTGTATCTTGTATGTACTAGGACTCTCACATGTATTCTTATCAGTTGATGATTATACATACAACAAGACTGTGATAGTAGAAGCATCCTGAATATTCACATTAATGGTAGCGGAGCAGGTTATTCTTTGTTAGACTAAGTATTTTCGTTTTGCTGCTACTATCATTCTTTCTCTAGTTTATCATGTCGACTTTGTCCTCCACTGGATCTTCCTCTAGTTCTTCTGCTGCTTCTTCTTCTACCTCAGTTTTAGCTCCTCTTTCCCCTTCTGTCCCCTCAGTTCTTAGTGTCAGTAATATCAAAAATTATGTCGAAGCAACGTTGGATTTTTTCAATTTCCTTGTTTGGCAGAGTCTTCTATATACCGTTTTTCAATCCCACCAGGTTGTTGGTCACATTGATGGAACTAGTGTGCAACCCCCAGCTTTTCTCCCTGCAACTGAACCATCCACTAATCTTGTTCCCAATCCAGACTTCTCTTTGTGGCACCAAATAGACAGTACTCTGGTAACGTGGATATATGCTACCATTAGTCCTGATGTTTTACAACACGTCATTCGTCCGGGATTTTACCCCACTGCTCGCGAGGTTTGGCAGTCAATCGAGACTCTTTTTCATGATCATGTGCAAGCCAGGTATATGGAGTATCGATCTGATTTCGTTCAAGCCCGAAAAGGCACTCGAACTATGACAGATTATCTCAATCATGTGCGTGGCCTTACTGATAACTTAGATGCTATTGGCAGAGGCTTGAATGAGGATAATGTGGTTATGCAGATTCTTGATGGTCTGCCTCTAGATTACTCTGAAATTGTGACTGTTCTTACGGCTAAGGCTCCTTTACCGAATTATTTTGAGTCACGTTCCACTTTGTTGGCTTATGAGTCTCGCATGACCAAAACACGTTCTCTGTCTTCTTCAGTTTCAGATTCTAATCAAGTTTTCTTTGCTCAAGCATGAGGCCGTGGCCATCGTGGTTTTCTGAAGAATCAAGGCGGGCGTGGGTAGTCCTTTTCTCCCCACCCTCCTTATAATCCGAAACCTCAGTTTTCCTCCAAAAAGCACCCAGAATACTCTTCTCATCCTGAATTTAAATCTTCTCCTTCTTCTCAAAAGAAGTCTTTATGTTCCGACTCTGTGCTGGGTCCTCCACCTGTCCAGTGCCAGTTGTGTGATGGGTATCAACACACTGCCAAGTCATGCCCGCAATGGCTTACTTCTTCTTATGCGGGTGTTCACGAACACCAGTCACCGGTATGGTATGCCGATACTGGTGCCACCAGTCACATGACCAATTCTCCAGAAACTCTTGATTCATACTCTATGTATCATGGTTCCGACTCGGTTCAGGTCGGTGATGGTAAGTTTTTGGCCATCACTCATGTTGGCTCTAAAATTTTTTGTTTTGGATCTTTCAAGTTTTATTTGCGTGAGGTTTTAGTTGTTCCTGCTTTAACGAAAAATCTGATTTCCATTAAAAGATTTGCTAGTGATAATTCTTGTTCTGTGAGTTTTGATTCATTTGGTTTTACTGTGAAGGGACGATCCTTCAAGCACAGTCTGATACGGTGCAATGATTCAGGACCACTGTATTATGTTCGTGTTTCTTCTTTCGTTGTGTCTTCTTCTGCTTTGGCTCTTTCTCATGCGCGGGTGTCCTTTGGGTTGTGGCATCGACGCCTTTGTCATCCCGGGGATCCGGTCATGGCACAATTTCTTCGTCAGCATTCCACTCTGGTGTCCTCTTTGTCCAATAAAGATTTTTCATTTTGTCATGTGTGTCAACTTGGCAAGCAAACTGTGCTGCCTTATTCTTCTTCTTCAGCTTTTAGTTCTATTCCTTTTGAAAAAATTCACAGTGATGTTTGGGTTTCACCAGTTGTTTCTGTTAGTAGATTTAAATATTATGTTATTTTTATTGATGAGTTTTCTCTTTACAGTTGGATTTTTCCAATACGTTATAAGAATGAGGTGTTTTCTTGTTTTACTCAACTTTTTGCTGAAATAAGGAATCAATATAATTCCACCATTCGTTATCTTCAAACCGATGGTGGGGTGGAGTTTTGTAACCGTGTTTTTGATAACTTTCTCCAACAAAATGGTGTCCTTAGACGCATTTCTTGTCCATACAACCATCAACAAAATAGACTGGCTGAACGTGCTCATAGGACTCTGTTAAATGCCGTTCGGTCAGCTCTTTTTCAAGCTCATCTACCCACGGAGTTTTGGGTGGAGGCATTGCGCTATGTTAATCATATACGCAATAAGCTTCCAACTAGCACCTTATCTTGGCAGAGTCCTTATTTTCTTTTACATGGGCACTCTCCAACTTTCGATGATATCAAAATCTTTAGATGTGCTTGTTATCCTAACAACATGAGTCCACATAAACACAAATTGCATCCCCGCACCAATCTCCATGTTTTCCTCGGTTTATCCACTTATCATAAAGGGTTTCGTTGCTTTGATCCAATCTCCAACAAAGTGGTGGTATCCCGTAGTGTTGTTCAATGAGCATTTTTTTCCCATGGCTACACCTCATTCGCCTACATCCACACCATCTCACGCCACTACATCTTTTTCCCCAACAGCTGTTTCCCAATTCCCTACTGCTTCTATCACGCCACTGGTTCCATCATCTACACAACCATTAGTTTCCACCCCAACTACTCCTACACCACCTTCTCTCTCAAGTTCTCTTTCTCAATCGAGTCTACAGCCTTTGTCTCCTTCCTCTACTAGTTCTCTTGCCCCTTCTTCTTCGTCCTCTCCTCTTACACCAACACCACCGCCACCTGTTCAACAAAATTCCCCTACACATCGCATGACCACTAGAGCCAAGGCGGGTATAGTCAAACCAATTCAAAAGCTTTCACTTATCACCACTACCTACGCACCTGAACCCTAAACTTATACTCAGGCTTCCAAAGATGACGCTTGGTGTGTTGCCATGAACGAAGAAATTCAGGCTTTACACAGGAATCACACTTGATTTCTGGTTTCAACACCCTTAGTGAACATAATTGGTTTAAAGTGGGTATATAAACGAAAGTTCAGGTCAGACGATTTGTTGGAGAGGCATAAGGCACGATTGGTGGCACAGGGATATTCATAGAAAGCGGGAGAGGATTTTGATGAGACCTATAGTCCCGTCATCCGCCCGGCCACAGTTCGGGTTGTCTTGACGCTTGCCGTATCCAAAGGTTGGTCTCTGCGGCAGTTAGATGTCAAGAATGCGTTCTTGAATGGAAATTTGCAGGAGGATGTCTATATGAAGCAACCTCCGGGTTTTGTTGATCCATCACGGCCAGATTATGTCTGCAAGTTGAACAAGGCAATCTACGGTTTGAAACAAGCGCCACGTGCCTGGTATCAAAGAATTGCCCAATTTTTAATTTCTCAAGGCTTCATTACTTGTAAATCGGATGTATCCCTGTTTATATTACACTCTGCTCAAGGTGTTGCTTATCTGCTGCTATATGTTAGTGATATAGTTTTAACAGCTTCTACATCAGCTCTTTTGGACAGTCTTCTCTCTCTATTAAAGCAGGAGTTTTTGATGACGGATTTAGGTCCTCTACATTATTTTCTTGGAATTCAGATAGCTCGTTCTCAGGATGGGCTGTTTCTACATTAGAAGAAGTATTTGTTGTCCATTTCCAAGAGGGCTGGGTTTGACACAGCTAAGTCTACTCCAACTCCTATGCAACCGAAGCTGCAACTATCCATTGATCAAGGTGAGCCGTTGACAGCTGATGAAGAAACTTTGTATCGCACAATTGTTGGGGCACTGCAATATTTAACTTTTACTCGACCAGACATATCTTTTGCTGTGAATTTGGTATGTCAGTTTATGCACAAACCCACAACAGCTCATAGGAAAGCAGTGAAGCACATTCTAAGGTTTCTTTGGGGAACACAAGATCGTGGTTTTCTCATTCGGCCGGTAAATATGCGAAATTTGGTGGCTTACAGTGATGCGGATTGGGCAGGTTGTCTTGATACTCGGCGCTCCACCACAGGGTTTTGTGTATATCTTGGAGGAAATCTAGTCTCCTGGTCTGCGAAGAAACAACACACTGTTTCTCGAAGCAGTGCAGAGTCTGAGTATAGAGCTTTGGCGAGCACGGTAGCTAATGTTTGCTGGCTGCTCACACTCCTTTCTGAGTTAGGTTTTTGCACCAACTTTACCTATGGTGATTCATTGTGATAATAAGTCTGCAACCTTCCTTGCAAACAATCCAGTTCAACACCAACAAACGAAGCATCTCGAGGTTGATTTGCATTTTGTACGGGAAAGGAAACATTGGAAGCATATTTTTGTTTCACATATTGAAGCTTCACAACAGTTAGCTGATATATTTACTAAATCTCTAGGAGTGACTATGTTTCAACAGTTATGTAACAATTTGAGTTTGTCTAGTTTATCCACCCTCAAATTGAGGTGGGAGTGATAAGGGATAATCATTAGTTAGGATAGGTTTTGTATCTTGTATGTACTAGGACTCTCACTTGTATTCATATCAATTGATGATTATATATACAACAGGACTGTGATAGTAGCAGCATCCTGAATATTCACGTTCACTTACAAAATCGTTCCCGCTTAGATCGAGAGCAACCAAGCCCGAAAGATTGTAAAGCTGGCGAGGAATAGTTCCTCCAAGATGGCATCTGGAGAAGCAAGTAGCTTGGTGTCAAAGGTTCCATCAAACAGGCTCAGGTCCAAGTACCTCAAATTTTGCAGTTCTTTTAATGAAGACTTTATTTCTCCTCCAAAAGAGGTCAAATTCATCTGGTTCAGTAATGTAATAGAAGAGAATGAAACATACATATTGTTCCAGTCGATTCTGATTACTAGACGCAGGTCCAGCCTTACGACGTGGCCAGAATTCTTGTTACACCCAACTCTGCTCCATTTGCAGCAGTCTTCTTCTTCTTCATCGCCCCATGAAGAAAGCTGATGGTGATAATCCAGGAGGCCACTTTTGAGCGTGAGAAGAGCTTGCTTCTCGCTCTCTATGCACTTTATCACGCAGGAATTTTTGTGGTACCCAATTGTACATCCCATGCAGAGAAACCAAAGAGCAAATAGTAAGAAACTGATGATGGTACGTTACACCTCCCATAATTCAATATGGATATATATATATATAAATTATGCAGAAAAATTATTCAATAAATTATTGACTCCCGGTGTGACACACGGGATACCTACTTAATTCTAATTTGAAGGTGCAGTATTGCTCTTAAATCCATTAGAATACTACTTTATCATCTTCAACAAAAGTACATTCATTTTCGATCAAGACTCGTTTATATTATATATATGGCTCTTATATTTTTATTAAAAAAAATTTAGGAATTGCCACAAAAATGAAACAAATTGTGAAAAGAAGAAGAAAAAAATTTTCTTACAAAAAACGTCTGTTTATTTTTTGCTCATTTTTTTTTCTTCCATATTCCTCTTTATCATACATTTTTTTAAAAAAAAACGATACACGTTTCATAAGTCATCTTTTCTCCATTTTTTCTTATACAATATTTTCTTAACTTCTTTTTTGAAAATGCCACTACATGTGAAATGCCATCGTAAAAGGAGGAATTTGGAAAGAAAAAGAACAAAACAAAAGGAATTTGGAAACAATTCAGGATAATTAATTTAGAAGATATCATATTATTCATAGCCAATAATATCTATGATGGTTTATTGATGGCCATGGATTTTGTTGCTATTGAAAACAAGGATAATTTAGGACATTGCACGATAGATAGGTAATATATCGGCAAGTTACGTAAAACTGCCGGAATAAGTGTGACTCTCCCCTCCAAGTGACAGGAATTTCCCCTTTCAACTTGCTAACCTATTCCTGATGCGTGCAATAACTGGATCCCAAGCTTTTAAATTCTGCATGGGATGTTTTATGTGGATGGTCCTACATGATGGAGTTGCCGATTTTGCAAAAAGAACAGGGCAAAATAGATCAATAATAGTTCAAGACATTGAGAAAGGTACTTTTTTCTCAGCTTGTAGACCCGTCTGGTGCATTTGGAGTAAGCTATGCAAGTGGTGATGGGGAGTGGATTGGTACCCCCCAAAATGTTTTGAGGACTTCTTTGTAAATTGGATGGGCCTGAATATATCTGGCAATGCAAGGGGGGCGTGGATGGTTATCTTTTTCTATGCTGTGTGGAACATCTAGTTGGTTAGAAACAAGAAGATTTTTGAGGCAACAGATCCGGATTGGGGGAAAGTATTGGAGCTTATCTGGATGCAAACATTATCCTGGATTAAGGCAAAGGGCTTCCCTTATGATCTTTCTGCAGTAGTTTTATGGTCTGATAGTTTAAAAACTTGGAAGGGTCCTGTTCGTAGATTAGAGTATGTGTAAAGTGGTTATGTAGTTTATATGCGTGACCATTTCGGTTTGGCAGAAGTCATCTTTCGGATGACTGCTTTTACTTTGTAACATATTTTTGACAAGTTTAATACATCAGCAACAATCGTTTCATCAAAAAAAAAAAAAGATAATTTAGGAAATGAAAAAAACAAGCACCATTGAAAAAGGTAATTTGGAAGTAATTCAGGTCTTGAAAGAAAATCCACATATATTTCACCTTCCATACAAAGAAAAGAAGAAAAAATACTGCAACCCTTGACCATAATTACCCTGGTGACTAAAACAACAAAGCCAAAACGCGTGGAGAATTGGCGTTTTATTACTATAGATATTGGTTTTTTCCTATTTTGGAAAAAAAAATGAAGAGAAAATGCAAACTACATATATTACGGGGCCTAGATTCTCTCATTTGTTGTTTGCGGATGATGTGTTGTTGTTTGCTGCGGGTACAGGTGCTTTCTTCTACTTTGGATGAGTTCTGTGCTTTCTCTGGTATGTAGATTAATGTGGCCAAGTCTCAATTATTTGTGGCGAAGTGTGTAAGTCGGTCTCGTGCAGCACTGTTGGCCAACATATTATGCATGCCTCTGGTATCGGAGTTGGAGAAATATTTGGGGGTTCCATTGTTACATGGACAGGCTCCAAGGGGTCGGTTTCAGTTTACACTAGATGGCATCAGGCATCGTTTGTCGGGTTGGCAAGGGAAGCACCTCAGTTTAGCAGGGCGCATGACATTGGTCCAATCTACTATCTCGGCCATACCACTGCATCCGATGCAGGCTGCGTGGTTACCAGAACATATTTGTAATCAGATTGATCAATTGGCCCGACAATTTCTCTGGGCTAGAGGTGCTTCTAATGGTATTCACCTGGTTCCTTGGGAGGTGGTGACACGACCAAAGTGCTTTGGGGGGCTTTGTCTCTACCAAGCATGGTCTAACAATATTGCCTTATTGGGGAAGGTGGCTTGGTCCTTGATGCATAATGAACGGAAGATCTGGGTCCTTTTGTTGCAGGAGAAATATCTGCGGGAGGATTCTTTGATTCAACATATGCCTCCCTTATCTTCTTCGTCTTTTTGGAAAGGGGTTGTCCGGAGTTTTCATGCTCTCCAAGATGGCTTTTGTTGGAGGGTGGGTTCTGGGGATTCCAAATCTTTTTGCTTTGATAACTGGATTGGTGGTGGGTCTTTAGCAGAGCTAGATGTTGTTATCCCGACGGGGTTTGAGTCGATGGTTGTGTCGGAGGTGATTTCTAACCGGGAGTGGGACTGTTCGAGCCTACGAGGTTGGTTGCCGGACCAGGTCATCTCACAGATTTCTTCTTTTCCACTAGCTTGGTGGGATATTCCTTTGGATGTGGTATATTGGCGGGGGCTGTGGACGAGTGTTATTCTGCGCAATCAGCGTATCGTTGGCTTGTGCGAGCTGTTCCATCTCTTTCGAGTTTGGACTGGAAATGGGTGTGGCGGTTATTGGTTACAGCGAAGTTGCAAGCTTTTGTGTGGTTGCTGCGCTGGCAGCGGCTGTTGACGGGGGACAGGCGTCAACAAATGGGCCTTGGGATGTCGGCAGTGTGCGCTCGTTGTGTCTTGGCCAGAGAGGATTTTGATCATTTGTTTCGCAACTGTCCTCATTCGCGCGCTGTTTGGGCCTTGTTGGTTTTTGTGACAGACGCAGATGCTTTCTTTACTGCTCCCTTCATTACTTGGTTTGATCAATTTGCTAAGAAGGGTTTCTTGGGGGAGGTTGGTGACCTGTTTGTTGAGCTTTGTTGGGTGATTTGGTGTGCGCGTAATGGGGCAGTATTTAATGATGAAGTGTTGCTCCCTTCTGTGCTTCTCCGCCGAGCGCGTGGCCTGGCTAGAGAGTATCATGAGGCGTTCAATGTTTTGGCACTGGGACACGCTGTTCGCTCTCCTCTGTGGTTCTCTTGGCAACTTCCATCACATCCCTGGGTGAAGCTTAATGTGGATGGTAGTTCGATGGGGAATCCGAGAAGGGCGGGGGCAGGAGGCTTATTCAGGAACTATTTGGGTGCTTCGTTGGGTGGTTTCTCTGCATTTACTGGTTTCACTACTAATATGGTCGCTGAACTGTGGGCTTTTCGGCAGGGGTTGTGGTTGGCCTGGGAACAAGGGTTTCGACATGTGGTTTTGGTGTCTGATTGTAGGGAGGCATTGGAGTTACTATCTCGTCCGGTGTCTGGTACTCATCCGTTGGCTGCTCTCCTCCACGATGTTTTAGCTTTGTGTCACCGGTCCTGGCAGGTTGAATTGGTTCATGTGTTCCGTGAGGGGAATTCTTGTGCAGATTTCTTGGCTAAATTAGGTGCACGGAGCTCTTCTGAACTTCGTCTCTAGGTTGAACCTCCTCCGGGTCTTCACTTGTTGTTACTTGGGGACTCTACTGGTGCGGCGCTTCTGCGTCGTTAGTGTTTCTTTTTATTGTTGCTTTTATCTTCCGATGTACCCAAAAAAAAAAGGCTAGGTGGGTTAGTAAGCCTGCACCCCCTTGGGAAGAGTATAATATAGCGAACAAAGGGACCGGTGATCTAAGTGATATGTGACTTAATTGGTTCTCTCTTTCGAGTTTAGTGTATATAAAAAAAATCTTATTGGGGTCTTAGCCACCATAATTATGTATGCTATCCGAGTTGAATCAGAATTAGTGATAAAATAGCAAAAAAAAAAAGGTAATAAACCGGTGAATATAAGAACTGGCCAAAAAAAACTACAAGAACTCGCCACTATGTATTACTGCATTTGTTTACAAGATAGATAATCAATCAATCATCAAGCTTGGATCCTTATAAACCCTAAAGTACGTAGCCGTTGCATTGCACATATATAGACCGACCTTGCTCTACAAACGCTCTAATTAATTCGCCTCGTCTATTTTGATTTCCTTGTGCACTAGGGTAGCAAACCGTGTGTTGTAAACCTTGTTGGTATCTGCTTGTGCTAAGGCATATCCAGGAAGGAAACGGACGAGAGACATGTATAGAGGCAATAATTCCTCTATAAATACAATACACAACATATATAGGCCAATATATTAAAAAGCATCACAACAATTCTCTTCTCTCAAACTAACCATCAATTTTTCAAATCTTTAATTACACAGGTCATCACCATCTGATGATGGATTCAGGGAACAACTAATCAAGCGCTCCTCCTTTGTGCGCTAGGGGCTGTGGTTTCTATGGCTCCACACAGACCCGCAACTTGTGCTCAAAGTGCTACAATGATTATCTAAAATAAGAGTTTATTGCAAAGTCATCTGCTACCATATTAGCTTCTACACCTGCTGCTGCCGATAAGGTTTCTCCTACCCCTTCCAATTCCATTACTGCCGATTCTGTAGGGAAGGCATCACCAGCAGCCATCAAGAATAGATGCGAGGGGTGCAACAAGAAGGTGGGTTTGACAGGTTTTGCATGCCGCTGTGGGGAAGTCTTTTGCGGGAAGCATCGGTATCCGAAAGATCACTGTTGCACTTTTGATTTCAGGACTCTTGATCGTGAGCTGCTGGTCAAGCAAAATCCACTTGTTCAGGCTGATAAGCTTGGCTCAAGGGTTTGAATTAGAACAAGAATACTTAGTTACTACCCTGTTCTAATGGTATCCATGTTAATTGGAAATATTTTTACTTGTAATTCTAGGATGTATTTTAGGCCAATTTGTGATGTCTAGCATAGCTACAATCATCAAATTTAATGTCTAAGAGCTCATGATTCACTTGTATTTTACAGTTGAGATTTTGACGAATAGGTAGCTGCTAATTAATTGTCTTATAAAATCTATCCTCTCTATATCCACCATCTATGACTACCTGAGAAATCTATGTGTTTTACTTTTTTTTGTCCAATAATATATAACTAATTTACTATAGTATTGCTATCAATAAGCGAACTTATGTTATAGGGTTATTTTTGGTTGTTGAATATATGCTACGGATTCAAAGATGAATGTTTTCAATTCCATTCCATTGCTTATTGGTCATTTATTTCAAGGATTTTGAAAGGAATGAATTCCAGGATACCAAACTAGGTTGTCCTGTTGTGTATTTGTATTTGTATTGACATCAGTATACNCCCCCCCCCAAAATTGAAAAGAGTTTGTGAAGATGTCGGCCAGCTGCTGTGTCGAATCAATATGAAGAACCTGAATTTGACCATTCTGCACTCTCTCTCGGATAAAGTGGAGATCAATTTCCAGGTGCTTTGTTCTTTGATGTCGTACCGGGTTGTTGGCAATGAAAGTCGCAGACAGATTATCGCAATGAATGGCGATAGGTTGTGCGGGTGGACAGCGAAGCTCTATCAGAAGATTTCGCAACAAAGAAACCTCAGCCACCACGCTTGCAAGAGCCGGATACTCCGATTCTGCACTACTCCGAGAAACCGTGGCTTGTTTCTTGGCTGACCACGAAACAAGATTTCCTCCAAGAAAAACACAATAACCAGTGGTGAAACGCCTGGTGTCCATACACCTTGCCCAATCAGCATCACTATAAGCAGATAGTGTGGTTGTAGAAGTAGGGCCAAGAAGAAAGCCATAAGTTTTGGTGCCTACTAGATAACGTAAAATTCGCTTCACTGCCTTCCAATGGATTATTGTAGGTGCATGCATAAATTCACACACCGAATTTACTGCAAAACAGATATCTGGGCGTGTGAAAGTCAAGTACTGCACCCACAATAGTGTGGTATTGACGTTGTCCCTCGGCATCCAGAAGCACCCCTTGATGTAAAGACAAGGTTTGCCGAGGCTGCATTGGAGTCGGGGCTGGCTTTAAATCGGTCAGCTGTGCCCGTGAAAGAATAGTCTGTATGTATTTTTTGTTGATGGAGAAAAAATCCATCCCGAACATGGGACACTTGAATGCCCAAGAAAAAATGCAAAGACCCCAAATCAGTCATAGAAAATTCTTGTTTGAGGAGGGAAAGCAACTGACCAAGAAGAGAAGCAGAGGAAGCTGTCAATATGATATCGTCCACATATAATAACAAAAAAGCATCACCCTGTGCAGAATGCAATATAAATAGGGAGGCATCGGAATGACTAATGATGAAGTTGTGAGCCACCAAAAAGGAAGCAAAACATTGGTAGCATGCAAGGGGTGCCTGCTTCAATCCATAAAGGCTCGTTGAGCTTACAGACATAACCCGGATTTCGTGAATCCTCAAACCCGGGTGGCTGCCTCATAAATACCTCTTCCTTCAAGAAACCATTCAAGAAAGTGTTCTTCACATCTAATTGTCGCATGCCCCAACCATGAGAAAGAGCAATAGAGAGGACAGTCGAACAGTAGATGGTTTAACAACATGACTATAAGTTTCCTCAAAGTCCTCTCCAGCATGCTGTGTGTAACCCTGTGCCACCAAACGGGCCTTATACCGAGATAGGCTGCCATCTGAGTTGTACTTCCGGCGATATACCCAACGAGAACCAACAACATTCACAGCAGAAGAAGGAGGTGGGACTAAAACCCAAGTTTGGTTGTCTTTTAAAGCTTGGAATTCATCCTTCATGGCCACTATCCACCGTTCATCTTTTGAAGCTTGTTTAAAGGTTTTGGGTTCTAGGTCCTGTGATGTGGGTTCGTTGTTTGTGGTAATAAGGGCATATTTTAGATTAGGCTTGCGGATGCCATCACGGAGTCGTGTGGTCATCCGGTGTTGTGGTAGAGAAGGAGTTCGTAGAGGAGTAGGAGTCGAATCGGGGAAAGGAGGGGGTTGGAATGTGGATTGAGTCTGAGATGGAGATAAGGTGGTTTGATGATCAGGGAAGGGAGATAATGATAGAGATGGGGTCGAGGCGGCAGTAGGAGATAAAGCCGAGGTAGGGTTTTGAGATATCGTTAATACTGGCGGGGTGGGAGTAGTAGATGAAGGAAGAAGAGTTGGAGTAGGAGTTAAAATGTCACAAGATTTGTATGACCGAGAGAAGGGACCAGTAGTTGATCGTGTCGATGGAGATAAGACACCTGGGAGCTGGAAAACGACTGTGGAGTTGAAAGTAACTGGGGATAAATTAGGATTTGGTGAAAGTTTAGGAGGCGTGTCTGAGGGGAAAGTGGTTTCATCGAAGACTACGTTCCTGGATATTACTACTTTTCGAGAGAGGGGATGATAACATCGAAAGCCTTTATGATGAGAAGACAAACCAAGATAAATATGGACATCAGTTCGAGGTGCTAATTTGTGTGTACTAGGGCTCATATTCAAAGGGTAGCAAGCACATCCAAAGACACACATATGCGTGAAGGATGGCTGTCTACCAAACGATGTTTGAAACGGACTCGACCACTTCAAATTAACATGAGGAAGACGATTCTGAACATAGACAACATGATGTAACGCTTCTACCCAAAAAAAAGGAGGAAGTTTGGCTTGAAACAAAACACTACGAATTGAATTGAGTAAGGTCCTATGTTTTCTCTCTGCCATGCCATTCTGTGAATGACTATATGGACAAGAGAGGCGACGTAGTATGCCATGCTGTTGAAGAAATCGATCAAAGAAACTATTGCAAAATTCCCCACCATTATCACTTTGGAGGGATTGAATTGACAAATTAAATTGAGTTCTGATTTCAGCATGTAATTGCTGGAATTTCAAAAAAACTTCAAGCTTATGCTTCAAAGGATACACCCAACAGTATTTGGAGAATTCATCCAAACACAAAACCTAGTATTTAAATCTGGTAAAAGAAACAATAGGAGATGTCCATAAATCACAATGTAAAATATGAAATAAACCTAAACATGGCTCTATAGATTTTGGGAAGGCAATTGCGTTTGCTTCCCCATTTGAACAAAAAAACAGCCTTATTATGCGGCAAACAAAGAGTTGAAAACTGAGAAGAAAACTGTTGCAGCTCCGGAGCTCCTGCATGACAAAGTCGGCGATGCCACAACAAACTTGAAACAAGTGAAACAACCAGAGCAGCAGAAACAGAAGAAGCTTGTGGTGTCAAAACTCGGATGGAATAAAGGGTGCTGGAATCATTGCACCGAATCTGTGGATGGTGATAATGATGACCCTTCACAGAAAAACCAAGAGAATAAAAAAGAATGGAACAAGAATTGTCAATTGAAAAACGTTTAACCGAGATTAAATTTTTAGTCAATTTAGGAACAACAAGAACATTAGTCAAACAAAAAGTGTTGTTACCGATTTTAAAATACTTGACACCAATATGTGAAATAGAGAGAAACTTACCATCACCAACTTGTACTGAGTCGGTACCGTGATACTCATGGAAAGAATCAAGATTTGTAGTGGAGTTAGTCAAATGACTAGTTGCTCCTGTATCTGCAAACTAAAGAGAAGAGTCTTAATGTTCAAGCACCACCGCATATGAACGTTGAGGACAATGTTTAGCTGTGTGATTATATCCATCACACAGTTGGCATTGAACAGGTTGAGTTCCCAGAATGGAAGAAGAGAGACGTGGGGGACGAGAAAAAGAAGACGGGAGAGGGGAAGACTGAGAACTAGTAGTATATCCTTTCGAAAAATCTGGAGAAGGACGAGCAGAGTAACCTTGAGAGGAAGAATTATTCCATGAGGAAGGAGGACGAGGAGCAAAAGAACCCCTACCACCACGTCCACCTCTGCCTCCTTGGCCCCAACGGCCACGGGCTTGAGTGAAAAGAGCCTAGGAATGATCGGCAGGAGTAATAGAAGAGGAAGACATAAGGGTACGTTTATTCTTTCTGGTCTCCTGCGCTAGCAAAATAGAGCGAAGTTCAAAGTATGAGGGAAGAGGGGATTTGGATGTGAGTAGAGTAACAATATCATGGTACTCCTCTGGTAGACCATCAATGATTTGCATAACAAGATCGTCTTCACTCAACCTACGTCCTATAGACTCTAAGTTGTCTGCTATACTACGAATAGACTGCAAATAGTCACTCATAAAAAGAGAACCCTTTTTAGAATTAACAAAAGCCGAACGATATTCCATATACTGGGCCTGAACATGATCATGAAAAGGCTGTTCAATATGCAATCAGACCTCTCTTGCAGTAGGAAAAGAACCAAGACGAACTATATGATTCAAAATCACAGGGCTCACAGTGGCATAAATCCAAGTCACTATAGTACTATCTATTTGACTCCACTGTGTGAAAAGAGGGTTAGGTTCAAGTGGCGAATTCGGGTTTGGAGAAGGAACAAAAGCATCTGGTGGTGCAGTAGATCCATCAACATGACCAACTACTTGGTGGGATTGGAAAATAGTGTAGAGAAGGCTTTGCCAAACCAAGAAATTGCTAAAGTCGAGTTTGGCCGGGACATAGTTACATATGTTACTCACACTCAGCACTGAATGCACAGTAGCCGATTGAGTGGAAGCAGAGGACGTAGAAGAAGAGGAAGGAGAAGAAGAAGACTCTGCTATGGCAGAAGAAGAGAAGGAAGATGAGGACGACATGCTGAAGTTAGAAAACAGAGAGCAAGAGAAATAGGAAAAAAAATTGAGAGGAGATATGATTCAAAAGATGAACACTAGCTCCGCTACCATGAAAGGAATGAATTCCAGGATGCCAAACTAGGTTGTCCTGTTGTGTATTTGTATTGACATCAGTATACAAGAATCCTATTGCTACAAGAGTTGTGTGTACGAATAAGCTAACGATAACTAAACAATAACATTTATCCTTATCACCTATTAGATTTGCCTCATATTGCAAGATGGATCTCTTATATATAGACACGGACTTGAGGTTAATGTGGAGAAAAATTTTATTTCATGGAAATTTAATAATGTTGGTTGTTTAAGCAGGATGCATAAAGTTTAGTTTATCAACAAAAAAAACGTTATCATGTCCATGTGATGTAGTATTGAAAATAATTCCATGATGTGATTGAATGGTGTTAGAAACAACCTTAGTATTCCCTGTCAACTGATCTGTGACCTCTGCTAAAATTTGATGTGTTAGTGTGCGAACCAAGTGGTGATTTCCATTGCAGTGGTGGAAAAGTATGGAACATCCTTGATAATTTTGTGTTAATCTGATGGAAAATTGAACTGATCGGAACCTCCCCTCAACTCCACAGCCCTCGGGTCTTCTAATATGGTTGTTCCTGTAGGAATTTACTGGCTTTTAGAGTCTGGCTTTCCTGTTCCTCTAGCCTGGTTCTTGCAAGTATTTGTTTAGGAGTCTATTTGCCAAAAAATCTATCCTCAACTCTTGTAATGTAATCCATAGCAGTTTTGTTAGTCTGAGACTATGTCTTTTTATTGGACTCTTGATCGTCAGGTTTTGGTGAAGCAAAATCCCCAATTCAGTCCAATAAGCCTGAAACCAGGATTGGAACCAGCGCAGGAGCACGGTTACCTGTGAACCGTCACATTTTTGCCCTTCTGGCTCGCTAACAAGCCATCATCTACGCTCCAGCTACTAGTACTATAAGTACAACGTCAGCAAAAATCAAAAGTTATATAAGAACATCGTATTAAATCCTTAAGATATCAACAGAGGACGTTGTGTCCAATGACTAGTTTTTTCTATGAAATTTCTGAATTGTTATGGTTTCTCATAAACAAACATTAATTAATTATGCAGGAACTCATCCATACCTTGAGGAAAAAGAAGGGGTCGAAAGGTGCTATGATCATCAAAATTGACCTTGAAAAAGCATATGACTGGCTTTGTTGGTGCTTTATCAAGGATACACTCGAAGAGGCTGGGTTTCTGCAACCACTAATCTCTTTGATTTTGAGATGCGTCTCCACATCCTCTCTGCAGATCTCTTGGAATGGGGTTGCCTCCCCACCGTTTCTCCCTTCCCGTGGAATTCGGCAAGGGGACCCAATTTCACCATACATCTTTGTATTGTGTATGGAGAAGTTGGGTCACTTGATAAATTTAGCAGTTAGGCAGAAAATCTGGAAGCCAATCACAACCAGTCAAGGCGGCCCTAAACTAACACACCTCATTTTTGCTGATGACTTGCTCATTTTTGCAGAAGCCACCTTGGATCAGGCACAAGTAGTGAACGACTGCCTTCAAAATTTCTGCCAACTTTCTGGACAAAAAAATCAGCAACACCAAGTCCCGGATTTTTTTCTCCAATAACGTTCATGGGTCTCAAGCATCAGCCATTAGTTCCGCCTTTGGGATTTAAAAAACCAAAGTTCTGGGCAAGCAACTTGGGGTTCCAATTTTACACAACAGAGCATCGAAGAAGAACTTCTCCTTTCTGGTTGACAAAGCCCAGAGCAGGCTCAATGGTTGGAAAGCCGACAAGCTTTCTCTAGTTGGGAGAGTGACATTGCCTAAAATAGTTCTCTCTCCACTCCCGGTTCATGTCATGCAACCTGTGAGACTTCCTAGGTCTATCTGTGACGAGTTGGATAAATTATGCCGGCATTTTGTGTGGGGTTCGACCACTTCTCAGAAAAAAATGCATATGCTCAGTTTGGATGTCCTATGTATGCCAAAGGAAAATGGGGAGTGGGGCTGAAAACGATGAGGAACTTAAATGACGTGCTTGCAATGAAACTAGCATGGAAGTGTAAGTAACCGGGTATGCAAACATAGGAAACAAATGCGAAGCGGATTAACCCGGTACTAATGGAGGATCCATGTGAAACGGGGTAAACTGAATAACAAGATTTTCGTACCTGGTTTGGTTGAGATCTTTCACTCAACTGATGATCCGAATCAACAAGAACCGGACAAAATCCGACTCCTCTACGGTATCCACACGAACTGTTGATGACTGCTAGCAACTGTCTCATGATCACTAACCCGAGCACTCCCAAACCGTAGTGCTAGCTGCAGAATTTTAGAGAGTTAGGGACTAGAATAGGTTTGATGTGTTTCTTTCTCATGTATAAAGAGTGTGTTTTGCTATTATGTTGAGCTCTCAAAAATCTGCTCATTCTCACACTCTTTTATATATCACATATACGTTCCAACTATAGCTAATATAGAAAATGACCAACCTAATCATACATACATCTTATCATGCATGATTGTATTTTCCATTATCTATAGTTTAGTCATAATCATCAACATGATTTTGTCTCCATTAACTCAATCATATATATCAACATATATATAAAACAACACATACTTTCATGCTTTTTTGGACAATAATTCAGGTTCAATAATTCTGATAACTATTGAACCGAACCAACCCAAACGATCCGGTCTATTAATAGTCCAACCATGGTCTAACCACTAGCTCAATAACCTGGTCGAACCATGGTCCAACCATGGTCTAACCACTGGCTCGAATCAACAGTTCTAAGTGTGTGACCCTGTAGGCACTAATCACGTTGGCAATAATTATAAACTCTCATTTATAATTATAAACAATGAGCAGTGTCTAGCAACACATCATTGCTATCCAAGTGACCAGATCAGTACTGATTCATTATACCTCGTAAAATGTCATTATCCTTTCGTCCCATTAAATCAAGATCAAACATGAGACATGGAATATGTCATTCTCGTATATGTTTAATCTAAGGTGTCTTGATCCCCGAGTTAACTGTGTAAAATGGATACAAATGATATCTCCATATCACTTAATCCGAGCATGGGCATGCATTTACAGTTCAACTCTATCAAGGGGCCCAACTGATAAGATACCCGTTATATGGATTGGACGAATTCCATTTTGATCATACAAAACCCACTACACATTATATCATATACCCAATAATTACTCTAAGGTTTACTCAGTTACGGGTAACTAAGAGTAATATCAAAGTATACAACTCACATGTTGGGAACCTTGATGATCTCAGATCTAAGGACAATACATATAAGAATCACTAATGACAACATGAGTCCATGCCGTGTTCTTATGTTGGGTCAGTCCAGTCCACAAGTTCTCTAACTTGTACCCATATGTAGGATTCATATCTCATATAATTCTCAACATACGCTAGTCTTAATTTATTATTACAACCCATCCATAATAATAATCGACTAGGGACATTTCAAGAATATAAAGTATTCTTAGGTTATAAATATGTGCAAGCATTTATCATAGATAAACATATTTATTGGAATAAAACCTTAATCGAAATACATGACTTAAATATAATCATCCAATGATTTGATTGGCTTTTGGGCATTACACTAACAATCTCCCACTTGCACTAAATCCAATCATCCATGTATCTAATACCAATGGATCTAGCATGACCATCATGCTTCTGCTGCACGAACGGCTTAGTTGATGATTCTGCTACATTATTCTCAGAAGAAACTTTGCACAGACTCACATCGCCTCTAAGACAAAACACATATCCTGTCTGCGATCTATAGTCATCCCTATCAGTTTGGAAGCTAGCATCTGCGTAACCTTTTACTGTGTAACCCTTTACAACAAGCTCATCAACGCTTTCGTATACAAGGAATGCATCCTTAGTCCTTCTCAAGTACTTAAGTATGTTCTTAACCGTTGTCCAGTGACCTTCACCTGGATCAGATTGATATCTGCTTGTGACACTTAATGTATATACGACATCTGGTCGAGTACATAGTATGGCATACATGATAGATCCTATTGCTGATGTATAAGGGATCTTACTCATTCGCTCTCTCTCCTTAGATATACTATGACATTGATTCTTTGAGAGAGATACGCCATGTGACATGGGCAAGAAACCTTTCTTCGAATCTTGCATGCTAAAGTTTTTATGCACCTTGTCAATATATGTACTTTGACTTAGGCCAAGAAGCCTTTTGGATCTATCTCTATAGATCTTTATACCTAGCATGTAGGCAGCTTCTCCTAAGTCCTTCATCGAAAAATTCTTTCCTAACCAAATCTTTACAGACTGTAGTGTTGGAATATCATTCCCAATGAGTAGAATGTCGTCAACATACAACAACAAGAAAACGATAGTGCTCCCACTAACCTTCTTGTAAACACATGGCTCATCTTCATTTTTATTGAAACCAAACTGCTTGATTACTTCATCAAAATGAAGATTTTAACTCCTAGAAGCTTGCTTTAATCCATAAATAGAACTTTGCAATTTGCATACCTTATTAGCATTCTCTAGAGTGACAATACCTTCAGGTTGTGTCATGTACACATCCTCTAAAAGATTTCCATTAAGGAAAGCGGTTTTGACATCCATCTGTTATATTTCACAATCATGGTATGCAGCTATAGCCAATAGAATCCGGATGGATTTAACCATGGCAACTGGCGAAAAAGTTTCATCATAGTCAATACCATGAACTTGTTTGAAACCTTTCGCAACCAATTGCCCTTTAAAAGTAATCACATTACCATCCATGTCGGTCTTTTTCTTAAAGACCCGTTTGGTGTACCCCTTCAGGTGGATCAACCAAGGTCCAAACCTTGTTTTCATACAGGATTCCATCTCTGAATTCATGTCCTCTAGCCACTTCTTAGAGTCCGAACCCGTAATAGCCTGCTGATAGGAAGTGGGCTCATCTTCATCCATGAGCATCACGTCTCCGGTATGAGTCAAAAGAAATCCATGTCTCTCAAGCACATATCGAGTCCTACCAAACCTACGCAGTCTATGTGTTACAGGTACAGGATTTTCACCCACAACATCTTGTGGTTCATGTCCTTGTTCCATCTCAATATCTATAGCTTCTTGTTGTGCTCGAACTTCTTCGAGTTCTATTTTTTTCCCACTGATCTCTCTAGAAATAAATTCTCTTTCTAGAAAATTAGCAGTACGAGCAACAAACACTTTCTGCTCTGTGGGATTATAGAAATAATATCCTTTAATTTCTTTAGGATATTTAACAAAAAGGTACTTGTCAGATTTAGGGCCGAGTTTGTCAGTTGCTTGTCGTCTTACATAAGCCTCACAACCCTAAATCTTCATAAAAGCGAAACTGGGGCGTTTCCCAGTCCACATCTCATATGGTGTCTTTTCAACCGATTTAGATGAAACACAATTAATTGTAAAGGCAGCAGTCAATAAAGCATGTCCCCAAAATGAAAAAGGAAGGTCAGCTTGACTCATTATAGAACAAACCATGTCTAACAGAGTTCTATTTCTTCTTTCAGACACACCATTTCATTGAGGTGTTCCTGGTGGAGTAAGTTGTGATACTATACCATATTCCTTTAGATGATCAAGAAATTCTCGGTCTAAGTATTCACCTCCTCGATCAGATCGAAGCATTTTAATACTCTTGCCAAGTTGATTCAGTACTTCATTCTTGAATTCTTTGAACTTTTCAAAGGATTCCGACTTGTGCTTCATAAGATACACATAGCCATTTCTACTATAATCATCAGTAAATGTAATGAAGTATTGAAATCCACCTCTAGCTTGTGTTGACATAGGTCCACATACATCAGAATGTATATGGCCTAACAAGTCTGAAGCTCTTTCACCTTTACCAGCAAAAGGAGCCTTCATCATTTTGCCCAATAAACATGACTCACATGTCTCATATGATTCAAAATCAAATGAGTCTAAAAGCCCATCCTTATGGAGTTTAGAAATACGAGTCTCGTTCATATGGCCCAAACGACAATGCCAGAGATAGGTTGTATTAGAATCGTTTAATTTAACCTTCTTCGAATTAATGTTATAGATCGGAGTTTCTCGGTTTAGAACGTACAAACCATTGCTTATATGCACCACCATAATAAATATCATTCAAATAAATAGAACAATAGTTGTTCTTTATTACAAATGAAAAACCCTTCTTGTCCAGATAAGAAACAGAAATCAAATTCCTGCTTATGGTAGATACATAATATCAATCATCAAGTTCTAAAAACAAACCATTCGGTAAAGATAGATAATAAGTCCCTACGACTAATGCAGTAACTCTTGCTCCATTTCCAACGCGCAGGTCCACTTCACCCTTTGCCAATTTTCTACTCTTTCTCAGATCATGCACATTTACACAAATGTGAGATCCACATCTGGTTTCTAATACCCATGAAGTAGAGATAGAAATATTAGCCTCTATAACAAAAATACCTGAAGCGGAAGTCTTACTTCCCTTCTGTTTCTTCACCTCCTCAAGGTAAATAGGGCAGTTACGTTTCCAATGGCCAGGTTTCTTGCAATGGAAACATTTTCCTTCCTTTGCAACACCACCTTTGGGTTTCAGCACATGTGAAGAAGAAGATGCACATGAACTAAACTTTTTGGTAGATTTCTTCTTTTTGTTAAACTTGGTTTTTCCCTTTCCTTTGCCATTTCCAACCATCAAAATGTTGTTGGATTTATTTACCTTTATCTGTTGCTCAGCTGTTCCCAACATGTTAAGCAACTCAGACAAAGATTTGTTAAGATGATTCATGTTGAAATTCATGACAAATTGGCTATAACTATCCGGCAACGATTGCAGGACAAGATCAACGGCCAACTCTCTTTGCAATGAAAAACCTAGGCCTTCAAGGCTCTCAATGTATCCAATCATTTTGATCACATGAGGTCTAATAGGTGATGACTCAGCCATCTTGCATTGGAATAATGCCTTTGAGGTCTCATACCTCTCATGCCTAGCTTGCTCTTCAAAGAGCATTTTCAGGTGTTCGATCATGTCGAAAGCACCCAAGTTCTCATGTTGCTTCTGAAGTTCAAAGTCCATGGTGATTAGCATAAGGCAAGCAACATCCAATGCTTCATCAACATGCTTGTTGTAAGCATGTTTTTACACCCTAGGAGCATTAGGTGCCGGTTCATTAGGAACAGGCCCTTCAAGGACATACAACTTCTTTTCTTGCTTGAGGACTATCCTCAAATTGCGATGCCACTTAAGGAAATTATTCCCATTTAGTTTTTCCTTCTCAAGGACTGATCGCAGTGACATAGTACTTGTGTTTTGTGCCATGATAACTCTACAAGAATCAATTCACACAAAATTAGAGTCATTTATATATAAAATCATTTAACAAGGAATTTTATTAAATGATACTCCCACTATATAAATCAAGATGATAATAACTGGCCAAGATCCATATTTCACTACAAGATAAGTTAGCTTTGGCTAATCACTTACATCATAGCTATTTAAGTAGACAACTCTTTGTCAATTACTTCTCATGTAACTCTTGGATAGTTGAGTGAACAACTCTTGTTCTTGTCTATCTCACAGACTTATCTCAACTCTTTGCCTCTAAGTCCCCAATCCTATTGAGATGAATTAGTTAAGTTCAACCCATGACAAGCAATTTGGATATTACAGTTATCCCATCGCATCTTGCTAGGATAAACATTGGCACTTTACTTTGGCAAACCTACCAAGTGTTGATCTAAGCATAGATGAGTGCTTGTCAATGGAAGGCAACACATGAGGAACTTAATATTTACATCAACAAGTTATATTCATACATAACATGCATGTAATTAACAAATTATATCGCATATACAATAAGCATGCATCATTTATAATCAATACCAAGCTATGTGACATGATTACAAAAGGATAAACATGTTAACAAGCAATCAACATATTGTTCATATATCATTAAGATCATAAGAACATGTTATTCAGGCATGCAAAATTTTGTAGGTGAGCTGATATACAAAATTCGGCAGAAACAACTAAAATTCCGAATGGACAGCAAAATTTTGTAGGTGAGCTGATATATAAAATTCGGCAAAAAGCTCAGAGAACATCGATGTTTGAGAATTCTAGAACTTCATAAGTTGACAGAATCCTCAGAACATCGATGTTTACGCTTGAACATCGATGTTTGAAGTTGGCAGAATCTGAGAACATAGATGTTTACACTTGAACATCGATGTTGCAACATGAACATCGATGTTTGTGAACTCTGGAACTTCAAGTAAGTTGACAGAATCCCAGAACATCGATGTTTGATCCTAAACATCGATGTTTAAAGTTGGCAGAACCTCAGAACATCGATGTTTACACCTAAACATCGATGTTTGAGTAGTCTGCCACTCCAAACTAATTGGCAAAGTCTCAGAACATCGATGTTTACACTTTAAACATCGATGTTTTGACCCCTCCGCTGACAATCGGCCAAAGAGAACATTGATGTTTACACTTAAACATCGATGTTTTGACCCTTCGGCCAACAATCGGCCAAAGAGAACATCGATGTTTTGACTCAAAACATTGATGTTTTGGTATCATATACCTTTCAATCACCCTTGTCGAACTCATTCGACTTATTGCCGAAAGTACACTTTCATTGCTATCATATACCAATCATAAGAACATATTGTTCATATATCATTAAGATCATAAGAACATGTTATTCAGGCATGCAAAATTTTGTAGGTGAGCTGATATACAAAATTCGGCAGAAACAACTAAAATTCCGAATGGACAGCAAAATTTTGTAGGTGAGCTGATATATAAAATTCGGCAAAAAGCTCAGAGAACATCGATGTTTGAGAATTCTAGAACTTCATAAGTTGACAGAATCCTCAGAACATCGATGTTTACGCTTGAACATCGATGTTTGAAGTTGGCAGAATCTGAGAACATAGATGTTTACACTTGAACATCGATGTTGCAACATGAACATCGATGTTTGTGAACTCTGGAACTTCAAGTAAGTTGACAGAATCCCAGAACATCGATGTTTGATCCTAAACATCGATGTTTAAAGTTGGCAGAACCTCAGAACATCGATGTTTACACCTAAACATCGATGTTTGAGTAGTCTGCCACTCCAAACTAATTGGCAAAGTCTCAGAACATCGATGTTTACACTTTAAACATCGATGTTTTGACCCCTCCGCTGACAATCGGCCAAAGAGAACATTGATGTTTACACTTAAACATCGATGTTTTGACCCTTCGGCCAACAATCGGCCAAAGAGAACATCGATGTTTTGACTCAAAACATTGATGTTTTGGTATCATATACCTTTCAATCACCCTTGTCGAACTCATTCGACTTATTGCCGAAAGTACACTTTCATTGCTATCATATACCAATCAAGTACTTGTTGTCAAACACCTTTGACAGAACCAACTTCAACATATCACATATGTGAGAATCATAATGATCTAGTTTAAACATACAATCAACAGAAGCATAATAAACTATGATCAAGTTCTGTCACTTATACAATCATGATCAAGCCACATCACATATAATATACCATGCATATAAACGACTAATTCGGTTTAGTGTTTCACAAGAGGCTCCGCTACCAGTGTAAGTAACCGGGTATGCAAACATAGGAAACAAATGCGTAGCGGATTAACCCGGTACTAATGGAGGATCCATGTGAAACGGGGTAAACCGAATAACAAGATTTTCGTACCTAGTTTGGTTGAGATCTTTCACTCAACTGATGATCCGAATCAGCAAGAACTGGACAAAATCCGACTCCTCTATGGTATCCAAACGAACCGTTGATGACTGCTAGCAACCGTCTCACGATCACTAACCCAAGCACTCGCGAACCGCAGTGCTAGCTGCAGAATTTCCGAGAACTAGAGACTAGAATAGGTTTGATGTGTTTCTTTCTCAAGTATGAAGAGTGTGTTTTGCTATTGTGTTGAGCTCTCTAAAATCTGCTCATTCTCACACTCTTTCATATATCACATATATGTTCCAATGTTAGCTAATATAGAAAATGGCCAACCTAATCATACATACATCTTATCATGCATGATTGTGTTTTCCATTATCTATAGTTTAGTCATAATCATCAACATGATTATGTCCCCACTAACTCAATCATATATATCAACATATATATAAAACAACACATCTTTTCATGCTTTCTTGGACAATAATTCAGGTTCAATAATTCTGGTAACTATTGAACCGAACCAACCCAAACGATCCGGTCCAACCATAGTCCAACCATGGTCTAACCACTAGCTCAATAACCTGGTCAAACCATAGCCCAACCATGGTCTAACCACTGGCTCGAATTAACAGTTCTATGTGTGTGACCCTGTAGGCACTAATCGCGTTGGCAATAATTATAAACTCTCATTTATAATTATAAACAATGAGCGGTGTCTAGCAACACATCATTGCTACCCAAGTGACCAGATTAGTACTGATTCATTATGCCTCGTAAAATGTCATTATCCTTTCGTCCCATTATATCAAGATAAAAAATGAGACATGGAATATGTCATTCTCGTATATGTTTAATCTAAGGTTTCTTGATCCCCGAGTTAACTGTGTAAAACGGATACAAATGATATCTCCATATCACTTAATCCGAGCATGGCCATGCATTTACAATTCAACTCTATCAAGGGGCCCAACTGATAAGATACCCGTTATATGGGTTGGACGAATTCCATCTTGATCATACAAAACCCACTACACATTATATCGTATACCCAATAATTACTATAAGGTTTACTCAGTTATGGGTAACTAAGAGTAATATCAAAGTATACGACTCACATGTTGGGAACCTTGATGATCTCAGGTCTAGGGACAATACATATAAGAATCACTAATAACAACATGAGTCCATGCAGTGTTTTTATGTTGGGTCAGTCCAGTCCACAAGTTCTCTAACTTGTACCTGTATGTAGGATTCATATCTCATATAATTCTCAACATACGCTAGTCTTAATTTATTATTACAACCCATCCATAATAATAATCGACTAGGGACATTTCAAGAATATAAAGTATTCTTAGGTTATAAATATGTGCAAGCATTTATTATAGATAAACATATTTATTGGAATAAAACCTTAATCAAAATACATGACTTAAATATAATCATCCAATGATTTGATTGGCTTTTGGGCATTTCACTAACAGGAAGATGATTGAGGATCAAGACCAACTGTGGGTGAAAATAATGCGATGTAAGTATTTAAGAGATCAACCTCGAGCACCACTAGTTTTAAAGCCAAAACTGGGCTCTAACTTTTGGCTCTCTATGCGCAAAATTTAGCCAAACTTCAGAGCCAATCTGTCCTGGAAAGTGAATGATGGCCAGACCACACTATTCTGGGAAGATAGGTGGTTCCACAGTGAGCAAACTCTTGATGAATTACATACAAGTATCCCTCTATCATTGCGCAACATGACAGTTGCGAGATTTGTACTCCCTCATGGTAATTGGGATTGGACCACTTTACAGACAATCTTGGATGCCGAGTGTTGCAATGCCCTCATGTCCTGGCCAATCCCTAGGACAGATAAAGGACTTGACCATGTGAGGTGGCTCCAAAATGGCAATGGCTCCTTCTCGGTAGCGTCAGCCTGTGAGACTATTACATGCCATGAATGGAGACCAGAAGAGCTGTTGTGGAAATTAATTTGGAAGTTGAAAGGCTCCTTGAGGATAGCCTTTTTCCTTTGGCTGCTTGGTCATGAGCGTATTCTGACCAATGAACTAAGGTTTGTAAGGCGTATTTCGTCTTTAGCTGCTTGCCCGAGATGTCAAAGCCAGGTGGAATCAGCTATTCATGTAATACGAGACTGTAGATTTTTGACAGAGCTATGGATGGCGTCAGGAGAGGGGTCTTTGAACCAGGACTTCTTCAGTCTACCCCTCAAGCCTTGGCTTTGTCGAAATTTGATGCAAGGTGTGTGTCTAATGAATGGATACTGACATTTGGGACTGTCTGCTAGAAACTCTGGTCATGGAGAAACCGGCTTGTTCTTGAACCAGACCCCAAAGTTGAAGCCAGACCATGTCACCAGATTAGGCTGACTGTGGAATTGTTTAAACAAGCTTTAAACCGCACCATTCTACTTAAAGTGCGGGGTGTAGATTTGTTGAGGTGCTCAAAGGGGTGGATACCTCCAATGAGTGGGATCCTAAAATTGAATGTTGCAATTTATGAACTCCCTGATAATGCTGATGTGTATGCGATTAGAGGAGTATGCAGAGATTCTGCGGGTGAGTGGGTTGCTGGATTCCAAAGCCAATTCCAAGCAAAATCGAGATTTATGGCTGATCTACTTTTGTTTCACTTGGGATTGCTTTTTGCGAGGGATCAAGGTTTCCAGAACTTGGCATTGGAGACAGAAGTTGCAGCGCTGGTGGAATGGATCTTGGATGAGGTACCTTGGAACCAATCTTTTGTTGATATTACAGATGAGATCAAAGCATTATAGAAGAATTTTGTTTTTTGGCATTTAAATGTTGTAAACAGTGAAGCCAATGCGTTGGCTCAAGGCATAGCACGGCATGCAGCCCCTTTTTGACATGGGCTTGTAATGCTGCATTCTCCCCCTACTGTTGTTAACCACCTCCTGTTGGAGGACATGAGACGTTAGGTGTATAACTTCTTTTGCTGCCTTGTTTTTGCTTTTGTAACTATTTCCACATATTAATACATCCCGCCATCTCGGTCTTTGACCAAAAAAAATAAAAAAACATTAATTGGCACAAAATATAGACCAATTGTATTCTTTGAAGTGTTGCGTACAACCAATAGGTGAAAATATGGAAGATAAATAAAATAATGAATCTTACACTTGCCTTCTATTTTCCTTCTCCGCTTATAGCAAAATCCTACATGCTTTAAGAGTGAAGGTGAGAACATGAACTAAATTGAGAGGAAGTCAAGGAAAATTAATTATTCGGACCTTCATATGAGAAGGTTGGTCTAGAATCATCAGCATTCTTGGAAGTAATCAAGGGAGATATTTGTGGACATATACATTCACCGTGTGGACCATTCAAGATATTTTATGGCTTTAATCGATGCATCAACCAAATGGTCCCGTGTGTGTTTATTATCCACTCGCAATTAATCAAATTGTGGGCGCACTTCCCTGATCAAGCAATTAAAACTATACATCTCGATAATGCTGCTGAATTCTCCTCTAAGGCATTCAATGACTATTGTATGTCAATTAGAATTATGGTTGAACATCATGAGATATAAACTCCATGTTACTGCTTGAGGACATGTTATTTTGCATGCAGCAGCACTTATACGCATCATGCCAACAAGTTATTATAAGCTCTCCCTTATTCAATTGGTTCATAGTCACAAACCTAGTTTCTTCTATCTTCGGATCTTTGGTTGTGCAGTATATGTGCCAATTGCCCTATCACAGTGAACTAAAATGGGTCTTCAAAGAAGATTGGGAATATATGTTGGAAATGAATCTCCTTCAATTATAAAATATTTGGAACCAACTAGTACAGATTTATTTCCAACAAGATTTGCTGATTGTAACTTTGATGAAAATGTTTACCCAACATTGAGGGGAGAAAATAAGCAAATGGATAAAGAGATTAAATAAAATGCTACAATATTATCAACCGTTAATCCTCGAACAAATCAGCGTGAACTCGAAATTCAAAAGATAATTTATTTGTAAAATATAGCAAATCAACTGCCAGATGCATTTGGTGTTGTCAATAGAGTGTCCAAATCTCATGTACCAACAGTAAATGCTCCTATTTGAATTGATGTTTCTAAAGCACAACCAAAGAGTGAAAATGAATCCAAAGCATGCCAAAAGCATGCCAGACCACTCGGTTCCAAGGATGAAACTCCTCGACAAAGAAAAATAGCAAAGATACAAAATGGCCCCAACAAGGTAATAAAACCTCCTGTAGAAGTTCAAATTGAAAATCCTCAAGAGAACAATCCTTCTGAAAAGGTTCCTAAAATAAACTATAACGTTCCAGAAGTAACTCAGGTAGCTGAAATAAGTCCAAATGATGAGATCTCAATCAACTATATTATGTTAGGAACAAGATAGTACCGACAAGAAATAACTGTTGATTGAATTTTTGCATATTATGTAGCACTAAATATTATGGAAGGAAATGAGGATCATGAGCCCAAATCAATTAAAGAATGCTGACATAGAAATTATTGGCTAAAATGGAGAGACACAATTAAGGCTAAGTTAGACTCGCTCATGACGCGATTAGTTTTTGAACCTCTAGTCCTAACACTTGATGATGCAAAACATGCTAGTTCTAAATGGGTATTTGTGCGGAAAAAAATGAAGAAAATGAAATAGTAAGATATAAAGCACGGCTTGTCGCACAAGGTTTTACCCAACAACTTGGTATTAACTATGAGGAGACAAGAAATTTTATGGTGGGGACTCCCCAAGTTTGATTTGTTGTAGACTTGATCTTAAATTCAGTTATATTAGGAATAATTAAACCATATAAGTATATATATTAAATGTGCAAATTTATTTCCTAAGTAATATACAATAAATAAGGAAATAATATAAATTTTAGGAGAAGAATGGGAACCTATAAGGTAAATTGGAGAAATAAATAAACCTTAGAATGAAAAGAGCGAACAATCAAAGGCAACAAATCAAACTTGGGGAGTCCCCACCATAAAATTTCTCATGAGGAGACATATTCCCTTGTGGTGGATGCAACTACTTTTCAATATCTAATTAGTTTGACGGTACATAAAAATTAGAAATGTGTCTAATGGATGATGTTGTTACAGCTTTTCTGTATGGACCTATAAGTGATGATACATACATGAGAGTCCCTGAAGGATTCAACTCGCCCGAAGCGACTAATTCTTGGAGTATCTACTCAAGCAAATTGAAAAGATCCTTGTATGGCATGAAGCAATCTGGACGTATGTGGTATAATTGACTCGAGTGAATTTTTGGTAAAAGAAGGCATCAGAAATGATTCCATACATCCATATGTTTTAATTAAAAGGTCCATGCGTAAATATGTCATCATTGCTGTTTATATTGATGATTTAAATATTATTGGAACTCCTAAAGAATTCTCCAAAGCCGTGAATTGTTCGAAGAAAGAATTTGAGATGAAAGACCTTGGAAAGACAAAACTCTATCTAGGTCTTCAAACTCATGGTAGTCAGACCCGGACCGGCCCGACCGGTCCAACCGGGGTAACCGGGACCCGAAGGCCAGGCCGGTTCGAAATTCGTCGCTGTTCTGGTTGATTAAAGACCCATCCGGGTTTGTCCGGGTTTGCCCGGTTTTCCAGTTTTAGTTGAACCCGTAACGGGTTTTTGTCGGTTTTCCGGGTTGGTATTCAACATCTTACCAATAAAAAATCTAAATATTAAGTTACAAATAATGGGATTTGAATCATGGATTTGTTGCTCAATCTTGGGGGAGGGGGCAAACCACTAGGCTAATGTTCAAATTATGATAAATTTGATTATATAAAAAAATACAATCTATTGCAAAATATCAAATATTTGATAATTTGTTATAAGATTTTTTTTTGTCTTTACACCATTATGAAAAATTATATGTCCTTTTCGACCCCTTATTGACTCTCGGTTGGACCCCTCAACCCTTGACCCCTAAGCTAAGCCGGGTCGATGGCCGGGCCGGGTTTAACTACCTTGTTCAAACTACACATTTAGACTACAATGACATTCTTGGTAAGGTTCTTATCCCAAGAAATTCTTCTTGAGCGTATTCATCTATACTACAATGACAATTAAAGGGGAACAGTTATGAATATATGACTGAATGTTACCTTAGAGAAAAATTATTTTCACCATACTCGAATTATATTATTACAATAAAGTTATATTATTATCATCATGTTTTATCTAAGTTGAAATGGTCTTGACTTGTTTAGGCAATTTATAATGTACAGCCTAGCTAGCCAATTATGCCGTCGTGCAAAAAATATTATCTCCTTTTCTTCCCATAGTCAAAGCGACAAACAAAGCCAATAGTTTCCTGGCTTAAAACTAGGGCTCATGATACTCCCAAAGATACTCCCAAGAAGTTGAATCAAAGGTTTTTTGGAAATCAATTTCCCAAATAAAAATACCCTTCTTATCTGGACGCAAGCTATCAATTTTTCCAACAACCACCATCACACCGTCCATTGCACATCGTCCCTAATAAAAGCGGTTTGTATAGGGCTGATTAGGAATAGCATTAGTGGATTTCAAAGAAAATAAAAAACAAGAAATAAATGTCATTAGTGATAGAAGTCATTTTTTATACCTTTGGGAAGAGACACGGAAAGACCAAAATTTCTTAACCATCTTGTAAACACCTCCAATGAAATCCCAGCACTTCTTAAAAAACCAAGATCGTAGCCATCAGGTATTGGTGATTTAGAACTCTCACAATTCCGTACCACCTTTCTGATCTCATCAAAAGAAAATGGGATTCCAATAATTGAGCTTCATTCCTGGATCAGTGGTTCATGCTAGAATTGAGCCAGAAGAGCGACGACATGATAACGGAGCTCCGTAGAGTTTTAAGAAATATCTAATGGCTTCATTCTTAACCTCGTTAGGGGAGTAAAGGACTTTATCACCAAGGTTGATGGAATTAATGGAGTTCCTTCGTCCACGGTTACATGCAACAATATGGAAGAATCGAGAATTCTTGTCACCTACGCGACACCATTGGAGCTGAGCTTTTTACTTTGAAAGACACTCAGACAGTCGAGTTCTGATGGCAAGTTCAGATTTAAGGGCAAAAAGGAGACGCCATTAAGGTTTCAACAAGTCCTTAGATTCAGCAATCAAGTCCAAAGAGTCAATCTCGGCCTGGATTTTCTGGATGGCAAGATGAATGTCTCCGGAGTTGCACTTATTCCACATTCTAAGGCAAGACTTAAGAGCATTGAGTTATATACCACATACTACTTCCCATAAAATTTTAAGGAGAGCGAATCCCACACTCCCTTGATGATAGACTCAAAATTATCTGCAATTAGAGAAGGAAAATATAGGAGCCCTTCAACTGCAAGGAACACTCTGTCAATCCGGCTAGCAATTTTGTAATTCCTCAAGTATATAACCTTCCTTTCAAGAAAACTTCTTGCAAATTCATTGAGCAAAGAAAGTTTGAGAAAGCAGCAACACCATGGTTATATATGCAAAGATTTTTCCTGTCATGGGCCAAGAGCGTTTCATTGAAGTCTCCCCTACCAATTGACACCCTGAGTCTATGAGATCGGGAAGTATACGCCAGTGCCGGAATAAGCATGGACAAGAAGCCGCTTCCGGAAGGCTTCTAGATGGAGGGGCACATGAATGAACCGAATCCACACCGGAATAGGAGAGATCCTGAGACTTTGAAGAGATGGGGCTGCACAATTGAGGCGATTTCGTAATTATACGGGTATGGGACTGTATAATTAAGAATAGCTCAATTGAAGTAATTTCGAGGTTGTACAGGTATGGGACTGTGCAATTGAGAATAGATTAAACGGTTCGATGGGTACTAACTATATCAACAAGGTGCACCTACCTTTTCGGTGCTCATTCCATAAGAACTCCAAAGTTAAACGTGCTTGACTTGGAGCAATTCTGGGAATGGTGACCTCCTAGGAAGTTTTTCCCTGAAATGTGCGAGTAAGGACAAAGCATGTTGAAAAGGTCCCGTGTTGGTCTGTAGTGACAGTCGACAAGCCAGGACGTTACAATTGGTAGGGGAGCTCCAAAATTCCTCCTCTAGCAGGCTTCTACACGGAGGGACACATGAATGAACCGAATCCACACTAGAATAGGAGAGATCGTGAGACTGTATAGGGATGGGGCCGCACAGTTAGGGCGATATTGTAATTAAACGGGTATAGGACTGTATAATTAAGAATAGCTCAAATTAAGTGATTTCAGGGTTGTACAAGTATGGGACTGTATAATTGAGAATAGCTTAAACGGTTTGATGGGTACTAACTACATCAACAAGGTGAACCTACCTTTTCGGTGCTCATTCCATAAGAACTCCAAAGCAATTCTGGGATGGGTAACCTCCTGGGAAGTTTTTTCCAGAAACGTGCGAGGTCCCGTGTTGGTCTGTAGTGACAGTCGACAAACTGCAGAAGATTGTCCCAATAAAGCTAATTGAACCATATATACCACAAAAAGAAATGCAAAAGCCACCTTCATATACCCATTCCACCAAAATCCAGTTAGCACCATATGAAGCATTTAGACAAGAAAAGAAGGAAAGGTCCTAAAGTAGAACCATTCGTATGTAGTCAAAATTATTCCGACGCCAAAACTTTGAGAAACTAAAATCCAAGTACTACATTTAATTAGTTTCAGAGGAAGACAAAAGTGGCAGGGTACTTGAGAACCAATTCCCGCACCTTTTGTTGTTTTTTAGGCGATTTAAGACCTTGCACGTTGGATAATTGGCAGCTGATCAATGAAAATTAAAGAACACGAGGGCTTAGAACTAAGCTAGGACTTCATCACGAGACCGAGCCCATTCTGCCCCCTCATTGTTCATTAATAATTGGGATAACTATTTGGAAAGTCCTAAACTTTTTCATTTTCTACAACTAAGTCCTACATCTTTAAAAATCCCCACTTAAGTCCTACTACTTTATTAGTCACATCAAACAAGTCCTGAACTTTATTTCCGTCAAGTCCTTCCGTTAAATCTAACTTTTGCAAGAAGATTAGTTGCAGTTTAGTCCCTCAAACTTTTGATTTAAAGTAAAAAAACTCCCTAAAGATAAAAATAAAAATAAAAATACCATAAAACTTTATTTTTAAAAAATATATTAAAATTAAAAACTTAAATCACAAAAATTTTAAAATTTTTAAAACATAAATCTTAAAATTTCAAAATCCTAAACCAAAAAATTTAGAATTTTAGAATTTAGGAATTTAAATTTTTAGATTTTAAGGTTTGGAATTTAGGATTTAGTATTTTAGGGTTTTAGATTTAGGGTTTTAGGTTTTGAGTTTTACGGTGTAGGGTTTATGATTTAGAATTTAAGGTTTTAAAATTTAGGGTTATAGGATTAAAAATTTTAGGATTTAGGATTTAAAATTTTTAAAATTTAAATTTTAAAGTTTATAATTTTGGTTTTAAATTGTTTAAGGCTTAGAATTTAGCATTTTGGGATTCAGAATTTTAAAATTTTAGAATTATGTTTTTAAAATTTTAATTTTTTTGTGATTTATGTTTTAAATTTTGATATATTTTTTTTAAAAAAGTTTTATGATATTTTTTAAAATATTTTTTGTTCAGGGAGATTTTTACTTTAAATCAAAAGTTTGAGGGACTAAACTGCAACTAATCCTCTTACAAAAGTTAAATTTAATGGAAGGACTTGACGGAAATAAAGTTTAGGACTTATTTGATATAACTAATAAAGAAATAGGACTTAAGTGGAGATTTTTAAAGGTATAGGACTTAATTACAGAAAATAAAAACGTTTAGGACTTGCCAAGTAGTTATCCCATTAGTAATTCCTCAATAACATCATCGAATGAAGATCATCGTCAACTGCATCTTCATTGCCAGATATATCCCATTCCAATTCTGTTGCCCACTTCTATTGTTTTGGCCCTTGTATTTTGCCTAATTGGTCAATTCAGTCCCTGTGTTTTAACTTTGGCCGATTGAACACTCATATTTGTAAACTTTGGTCAATTAAGTATCTCTTTTTGTTAATTTCGATCAATTTAACCCAATTTCAAATTGCAGTCAAAATTGACTAGTTTGACCGGGTGACATGGCTTTTAATAAACACGTGTGCCAATGTTGCGCGACACATGTTCAACCATACCATACCCAATAAAACCGGCCATTGGTCCGGGTCCAACCTATCAACCCGATTCAAAAAAAAAGGAGTTCAAACGTTGCTTTCACCCGCAGCATTTAATACAAACCAGTCCCACCATTAATTTCTCACCAACCTTCTTCTTCCCAATTTGTCTCTGCTCAAAAATTATAATTTATAAAATATAAAAAGGTAATTTTTAAAATATATATGAGCAAAATAATTAAAAAAATAATATTTTTAAAAAATAATATTAAAACAAAAAATAGTATATAAGTCAAGAAAATAAAAAAACTAATAATATGCAAAGAAAAAATATTAAAATAGGAAAAATAGAATAGTTAAATAAATATAAAACTAATATTATGCAGAAAAAATATTAAAACAGAAAAATAGAATATAACTTTAGAAAATAAAATAAACTAATACTATGCAAAGAAAACTAAGATTTTTTATGCTATTAAAAAAAAGATCATGTCTCATCGACAAAGTAAAAAAAAAAAAGAGAGAGAGAAATAGTCTAATGCACACAATCTTTTTTCTCATAAAGTTTTGCTTTTTGACAAGAAATATATGAATTACCAATAGGGGTGAGCAAATTTACCGAGCCGATACCGCTGTTAAACCGACGGTATCGGCTCGAAAAATGGTCAAGCGCACCAGCCACCCCCCTGTTTGTACCGTGCCTATCGAACTGCCTGGTTGAGTCGATCGAGAGCGTTTCGAGCCGACGGTACTCAGCACAGGCCGATACCGCCAGGCCCAACTCCCCCAAAACTCGCAGGCCCCCCAAATACCCCAATACCCAACCCAATAGCCCAACCAACTTCCAACCCAACCTATCTTAAATTACCCAAGCCAACCCAGTCCAGCAAGCCCACAAAATTTTTAAACCCAACCGTAAAATTACTAACCCTAATCAGTATCTCTTTCTCACTTTCACTCACATGCGCAGCCCCCTCTTTTCTTCTTTCATCTTGACTCTGCAGCACACCTCTCATGGCGAACCAACCCCCTTCATCCCTCCCTCATCATCCTCTTTGTACCTATGTTCCTTCTCCTCTCTCTTTTCACGCCGCTCCACGTATCCCTCACGTTGTTCCTATAACGTCCCGGCTTGTCGACTGTCACTACAGACCAACACAGGACCTTTCGAACATGCTTTGTCCTCACTCGCACGTTTCTGGGGAAAGCTTCCCAGGAGGTCACCCATCCTTCAATTGCTCCAAGTCAAGCACGTTTAACTTTGGAGTTTTTCTTGAATGAGCATCGAAAAGGTAGGTGCACCTTGTTGACATAGCTAGTACCCATCAAACTATTTAAGTTATTCTCAATTGTAAAGTCTCATACCTGTACAACCTCGAAATCACTTCATTTGAGCTATTCTTAATTATACAGTCCCATACCCGTATAATTACGAAATCGCCCCAACTGTGCAGCCCCATCCCTACACAGTCTTAGAATCTCTCCTATTCCGGTGTGGATTCGGTTCATTCGTGTGCCCCTCCGTCTAGAAGCCTGCCAAAAGCCGCTCCTTGTCCATGCTTATCTCGGCACCGACGTACACTCCCCGCCGTCATAGACCGCGGGTGTCACAGGCCCACCAGCTTCTGCTAGGTTCGTCCCTGAACCCTGCACCGTACTAGGGGAGTTCTGGAGCTCCGCTACCAACTGAAACGCCCGTAACCCAAAATAACCAAATTAATTAATTATACATATGAAATGATCAAACTAGCCTTCTGTCCCCGGGTTACAATATAAACCACAAAAGAATCAAGAATCAATATACAAGCCAAGGTAAACAACACTGTATCCTAACAGAAACCGGCTCTATGCGAGCCCAACTCCCAATACCCAAAATGTTAGCCATGACACAATCATCATCAATTTTATTATAAACTATATAATAAATTATACAAAGTAAAATGAGTATGCAGCGGAAGACAAAATAACATAAGAAACATGAATACAATGCACCCTATGGATCCGACCCGACGAGAGGAAAACACCGCCACCTGCTGATATGCACCAGTGCTCAACGAGCAGTTAACCTGTAAAAGACGTATGGGGGTGAGACCAACCAATGTCTCACCGCAAACAAATAAACCAGGGTATACACATATACAAGTCAACCACAAATACACTGTTATACGTCATCAAAGCCACAGTGCACAAAGCAAGTCACCATCAGTGCACATCACAAGTTATTCATAGAATTTTGTCCCAAGTGAGTATTTCATCATCTTGTATATGATTTTTAAGATTTGTAGGAGTTGTATATTTTATTATTAGGGCCCTCTACTGTGTGCGTTGGATGCGGTAGCGACTAGCCAGCTCCCCAGGGCGTATGCCTAAACTCAAAACATATATAATATAAAACACCGGAATGGGTAAGTTCTGACAAAAAGATAACCACTAATAACAAAATGGCCGACAGCTCTAGGAGGGGTGCTCTCCTCAAGGAAATACTTAGTACAAGAATCTTGGGGCACACCCGTCCGTCCCCAAGTTGCCGGCTCTGTGAGGGGTGCTCACACTAAGTAATAAGTAATAACAATAACCAAGGGGTACACCCGACAAATCCCCAAGGCGCCAGCTCTGCGAGGGGTACGCTCACTAATATACTATCGAGGGGCGTACCCATCTATCCCCTCGTGGCCGTCTCTGTGAGTACAACTCACTATAAATACAGGACCCGAGGGGTACCCTCTCCCCCGCTCGGTGCTACCGGTCAACAGTCCCACAGTAGAAATTACTTATCTTTTAGTTTACCAGCTTCGTAAGTTGTTAATGTAATATGTATAAAGTAGTTGTAAGCTCTTTAACAATTCTTGTATCGTGTGTGCTCCTTTTCTATTAGTACAACTCATGTACTCAAAGTATGATGACAACCATCATAGGTGCCATATCATATAATCAGCATATAATAACAAATATAACTTCAGCATGGCAACCAAAGCTGACAAGAGCATGCAACACAACAAGCACCCAGACAAACAACATTTGATACAAACAAGAATTTATCACATCATTTACCCATGACCATCAACCCGAGCATTGTGCGCAATAAAGGCATACCAGGGTTTATAAGTCCTCACCTGGGTTATCGAAGTTGTCCTGAAAGCAAACACTTGGTCCTGTCTTGACGACATTTGATCCTATACTGGTACCAAATACAATCACATAAAATGCACAACAAGAATGACATGAAGTGCATACATGTTATGTGTTTAACAAATTCAAGTTCATCGGTAACAACCCATAACATGTTATATAGAAATAATTAATATTCATGCCCAAATAAGTTTATAACAGTCGTAAGAGAATGAATTAGAAACCAATTTAATAAGTTCCATGAAAAAAAAATCAAGTGTACATGGCACAGCATGAAAGCCGAAAACCAAAGATAATGTAATCCATATGGCCTATGCGAAAATAACATATATTACACACATATATATATACATATAGTAATGTACAAGAACCACACTATGAGCAGAACTAGTACTGATTGGGCAAAACCTCATCCCAAGTCTATTGACTGGGATAAAACCTTTGATTTTAATCATGTGTTGAAAACAAGTTTAAAGCCACTCAAACTGCAAACTCACATTGGGAGTAAATTAGTTACCAGGTGTTAATCTTTTAGCTTAAACAATGCTCATAAAAATGATGATTTGATGAAGAGGAATTTAAGAAATCAAATTGGCCCATGTTAAGCGCACTAAAGAAAATCCAGACCTGATGCATATCTCGACTTCATAGAACCAAATTTATTAATGTTCTATTAGAAGCATATATACCTATATATAATACTGTTAACCACATCGACAAAAAAAAAAAATATTATATTTTAATCCTCAAATTGATGAGTCCATTAAATTCATTATTGTTAGCCCACAAAGTAAATCTCACAATTGTCAAGCAACAATACAACCAAAACCCATTACACCAGTACCGACGGATACCAACACCATGAACCACATGCAAGGATGGCACTTATCAATGACGAAACTTAATGGATGGTTGCGGGAAGAAAAATAGCTTACTAGAGAATGATTCAAAATTTTGGAGAACCAGACTAGTCCACTCCTATCGCCAACAACCGAACCTACGAGAATAATCTTGATTGGGACAAAAACCTGAAAGCTGCAGGTGACGCCAAGACGAAAACCCGAGCTTGCAAAAGACCACAGTGACGGCGACAACGAACGGCCTCGACAACCCCGTTGCCAGCGCTTACATCCCGTCGCCCCACAAAGCCAGGCCTTGCCTTCTCTCTCGCTTGAACATGTCCACAGCCAACATCAAAGGAAAGGAAGATTGAGAGGAAGGAGGCGGCAGCGATGGTGGCTTTTGGCGGCGCTGGCGGTTGTTTGTGGAGAGAAAGAGGAGGGTTTGAGAGAGAGAGAAGGGTTAAAGGAGTAGCTCAATCGGGGAAGAAGAGAAAAGAAAAAGAGAAGAGAGAGAGGGAAAAAGATGATTATATACTCATGCTCTAGGTTAGGGTTCACACCGGAACCAAAACGGCGTCGTTTTGACTCAAAACAACGACACTCCATCCACAGCCCCTCCTCTAGTCAACCCCATGGTCAAAACTCAACATATTGTGTGTTTTATGTTTTGGTACAACCAAAACTACGTAGTTTTAGGCAAAACTACATGGAACTTTGTGTTTTATCCCAAAATACTATTTAATACTATATAAAAGAAATACTTAGGGATATAAGATAAATAATTCCAACATAAAGAAATATACTCAAGGAAATAAAAATATTTTTTCTTTGACCATGCATTCCAGGAATTTTCGTGAGGGTAAAATTGAAAATAAAATTTCAAAAATTCTAAAAATTCATAAAAAAAATTAAAACGAAAATTCGGGGCGTTACAGTTCTACCCCACTTAACAAAATTTCATCCTCGAAATATACATAAGTCCAGCAACCAAGTGCTTAACTTATACAAACAAGAATTATCCGGTACCAACGTACCGTTGGCCGAAACTACCAAGTAGAACCATCGTGACCATCAATCACATTTCCAAGCAAGAACTCCGATGTACCAAATCAATCATTGACTTTAGTCCAACATGATTAATAAAGCATAACATCAAAGCAGTCACCCAATAGTTTTATCCAATCATCATCACCATTGATAATACAAGAATCCATAAACAATTTTATTTATCATCACTCAACTAAATCTATCCAATCTTTTAATCCATTAAGCAAATCTTCAGAACCCAAAATTGTTACCTAAGTAACAAGATCATCACTCCCATCGTGAATACCTCAAAACCAAAAATCCATAATCTATCCCATGTTTCTAACCTCAATGTATTTCCTTTTTCACACACCAATTCAGCCAAAATAGTGTAACTCCAGAAACATGCCTTAAGCACTAGAAAACAATCATTACCGAGAGAGCATAATTATAATCTATACCTTGGATTTCTCGGGATCCAAACCTCCTTGCAGAAGTCATACTTAGAAATCTATCGCCCAAGACAAGCTCACAACTCCAGCCTTATAACCCAAACATCCTTTCATAACTTATACTTATAAATCTTTCGCCCAAGCCACACTTAACATGAATACCAAAGTTCCTTTGACAAAGAACTTAAAACATCACTAAATCTCTCATCAAATAATTAACTAACTAGCAATTGAATCACAATTCCCGAGATCACCTCAAAAAACAAACGTCAATATAACATATTATTCGCATCCTCATCCAGCACATGAACTGTAACTCAACAACAGATACATGATCAAACCTTTTTATCACAATCATCATTAATATCTCACATATCAACAAAGTTAAGAATCTCAAGTACCATCAAAAAGATATTTCCTAAATATACCATTAGATCATCCTCAAATTAATTCAAGAAAGTTATCAGCTCGAACTCCGAACAAGATTTAATCCATATTATAACTCACAAGTAAGTTCATATCCTCAAGCTCAGATAATCAGACCACAAATAACATGATCACCAAGTTTACAGGAATCATATCCACAAGTATCATATCAAATCATCCCTTGACAGATGTAACATCCAAAGCAAACTGATGGTTCTTACTTGTATTGGCCAGTTTCACACAGACAAGAAAAACAAGCAAAGAGTCAAGAGTCTACACCGACTCTGGCCAAAATAGTGGATCTTCCACAAAACAAACTTTACTACAGCCTAAGCTGTAAAGGCAAGCATGTCATTTCAACGACAGTACCGGATCACCCCGACCCTCAGCAGGTGCGTGTCCTTCACCGGATCCATAACAAGACTCACTATATGAATGCATATGACAATGCAACAACTGACTCAAAAAGGAGCAGACTCATGCACATAAAAGCACAAAACAAATCAACAAATCCCCAAGGATCTACAACCTGGCTCCACTACCAACAGAGACGCTCGTAACCCAAAATAACCAAATTAATTAATTATACATATAAAATGATCAAATTACCCTTCTGTCCCCAGGTTACAATATAAACCACAAATGAATCGAGAATCAATATACAAGCCAAGGTAAACAAAATTGTATCCAAATAGAAACCGGCTCTATGCGAGCCCAACTCCCAATATCGGAAATGTTAGCCATGACACAATCATCATCAATTTTATTATAAATTATTTAATAAATTATACAAGGTAAAATGAGTATGCAACGGAAGACAAAATAACATAAGAAACATGAATACAATGCACCCTATGGATCCGACCAGACGAGAGGAAAACAGCGCCACCTGGTGATATGCACCAGTGCTCAACGAGCAGTTAACCTGTAAAAGACGTGAGGGGGTGAGACCAACCACTGTCTCACCGCAAACAAATAAACCAGGGTATACACATATACAAGTCAACCACAAATACACTGGTATATGTCATCAAAGCCACAGTGCACAAAGACAGTCACCATCAGTGCACATCATAAGTTATTCACAAAATTTTGTCCCAAGTGAGTATTTCACCATCTTGTATATGATTGTTAAGATTTGTAGGAGTTGTACATTTTATTATTAGGGCCCTCCACTGTGTGTGTTGGGTGCGGTAGCGACTGGCCAGCTCCCAGGGCGTATGCCCAAACTCAAAACACATATAATATAAAATACCGGAATGGGTAAGTTCAGACAAAAAGAAAACCACTAATAACCAAATGGCCGACAGCTCTAAGAGGGGTGCTCTCCTCAAGGAAATACATAGTACAAGAATCTTGGGGCACACCCATCAGTCCCCAAGTCGCCGGCTCTGTGAGGGGTGCTCTCACCAAGTAATAAGTAACAACAATAACCAAGGGGTACACCCGACAAATCCCCAAGGCGCCAGCTCTGCGAGGGGTACGCTCACTAATATACTATCGAGGGGCGTACCCATCTATCCCCTCGTCGCCGTCTCTGTGAGTACAGCTCACTATAAATACAGGACCCGAGGGGTACCCTCTCCCCCGCTCGGTGCTACCGGTCAACAGCCTCACAGTAGAAATTACTTATCTTTTAGTTTACTAGCATGGTAAGTTGTTAATGTAATATGTATAAAGTAGTTGTATGCTCCTTAACAATTCTTGTATCATGTGTGCTCCTTTTCTATCAGTATAACTCATGTACTCAAAGTATGATGACAACCATCATAGGTGCCATATCATATAATCAGCATATAATAACAAATATAACATCAGCATGGCAACCAAAGCAGACAAGAGCATGCAACACAACAAGCACCCAGACAAATAACGTTTGATACAAACAAGAATTTATCACATCATTTACCCATGACCATCAACCCGAGCTTTGTGGGCAGTAAAGGAATACCAGGGTTTATAAGTCCTCACCTGGGTTATCGAAGTTGTCCTGAAAGCAAACACTTGGTCCTGTCTTGACGACATTTGATCCTATACTGGTACCAAATACAATCACATAAAATGCACAACGAAGAATGACATGAAGTGCATACATGTTATGTGTTTAACAAATTCAAGTTCATCGGTAACAACCCATAACCCAACATGTTATATAAAAATAATTAATATTCATGCCCAAATAAGTTTATAACAGTCGTAAGAGAATGAATTAGAAACCAATTTAATAAGTTCCATGAAAAAAATAAGTGTACATGACACTGCATGAAAGCCGAAAACCAAAGATAATGTAATCCATATGGCCTATGCGAAAATAACATATATTACACATATATATATACATATAGTAATGTACAAGAACCAAACTATGAGCAGAACTAGTACTGATTGGGCAAAACCTCATCCCAAGTCTATTGACTGGGATAAAACCTTTGATTTTAATCATGTGTTGAAAACAAGTTTAAAGCCACTCAAACTGCCAACTCACATTGGGAGTAAATTAGTTACTAGGTGTCAATCTTTTAGCTTAAACAATGCGCATAAAAATGATGATTTGATGAGGAGGAATTTAAGAAATCAAATTGGCCCATGTGAAGCGCACTAAAGCAAAACCAGACCTGATGCATATCTCGACTTCATAAAACCAAATTTATTAATGTTCTATTAGAAGCATATATACCTATATATAATACTTAACCACATCGACCAAAAAAAATTTATTATATTTTAATCCTCAAATTGATGAGCCCATTAAATCCATTATTGTTAACCCACAAAGTAAAACTCACAATTGTCAAGCAACAAGACAACCAAAAGCCATTACACCAGTACCGACGGATACCAACACCATGAACCACATGCAAGGATGGCCCTTATCAATCACAAAACTTAATGGATGGTTGCGGGAAGAAAAATACCTTACTAGAGAATGATTCGAAATTTTGGAGAACCAGACTAGTCCATTCCTATCGCCAACAACCGAACCCACGAGAGTAATCTCGATTGGGACAAAAACCCGAAAGCTGGAGGTGACGCCAAGACGAAAACCCAAGCTTGCAAAACACCACAGTGACGGCGACAACGAACGGCGTCGACAACCCCGTCGTCGGCGCTTTCATTCCGTCATCCCACAAAGCCAGGCCTTGCCTTCTCTCTCGCTTGGACATGTCCACAGCCAACTTCAAAGGAAAGGAAGATTGAGAGGAAGGAGGCGGCAGTGATGGTGGCTTTTGGCGGCGCTGGCGGTTGTTTGTGGAGAGAATGAGGAGGGTTTGAGAGAGAGAGAGAGAGAAGGGTTAAAGGAGTAGCTTAATCGGGGAAGAAGAGAAAAGAAAAAGAGAAGAGAGAGAGGGAAAAAGATGATTATATACTCATGCTCTAGGTTAGGGTTCACACCGGAACCAAAACGGCGTCGTTTTGACTCAAAACGACGACAATCCATCCACAGCCCCTCCTCTAGTCAACCACATGGTCAAAACTCAACATATTATGTGTTTTATGTTTTGGTACAACCAAAACTACGTAGTTTTAGGCAAAACTACAAGGAACTTTGTGTTTTATCCCAAAATACTATTTAATACTATATAAAAGAAATACTTAGGGATATAAGATAAATAATTCCAACATAAAGAAATATACTCAAGGAAATAAAAATATTTTTCCTTTGACCATGCATTCCCAGAAATTTCCGTGAGGGTAAAATTGGAAATAAAATTCCAAAAATTCATAAAAAAATTAAAACGAAAATTCGGGCCGTTACAGTTCCGCCGCCTAGTCTCTTGCCTTAGCCCCATCTGGCGTTTTCTTCCTCATCTTCTTCAATGGTACATCCTTGGATTGTGGTTGTTGCAGTGAACAAGAGCCATGGTAGATTGTTAGGTTTGATTTTTTGGTTTATCTGGTGTGTTTTAGATGGTTGATTTTTTTATTTTTTTGGGAATTGACGATAATGATTTTGGATGGGTTTTGATGAATTTTGAAACATATTGGGTGGAAGACGAATTGGTAACTATAAATTGTTGAAAAGAATTGATTTGTATAAGCAGATACATGCTGTGTGATAGTAAATCAATTTCTTCCCTTCCTTCTTTTCTCTTTTTCCAGAATTCTTCTCTTTAATTTTTTTGGTGAAGAAAGGAGATTGGGGATAAAGCTGCAGTATTCGGTTGGTAAGCATATCGACCGAACCGACGTCGGTACTGATCGGCACCATGCCGAGCGACATTGAGGGATAAACGGCTCGGCGTCGGTCGGAAATTAGGCCTGTCGGAAAAGTCATACCGATTCATAGTTCGGCACAACGTTTTGCTCACCCCTAATTACCAAAGCATATAATGAAATGGTTAATTCAATCATCAATACTCCAAGCATAATTGATGATGGCGCACGTGTTTATTAAAAGCCATGTCACCCGGTCAAACTAGTCAATTTTGACTGCAATTTAAAATTGGGGTAAATTGACCAAAATTAGCAAAAAGAGATACTTAATTGACCAAAGTTTACAAATATGAGTGTTCAATCGACCAAAGTTAAAACACAGGGGCTGAATTGACCAATTAGGCAAAACACAGGGGCCAAATTGGGGTTTAAGCCTTATTTGAAATTTTGGCAATTGTACTTGTTTTAGATTTTATTTTTGATACTTGTACTGAAATTTCATGATGTTTGGTACTTGTATTTCGTAGTTTTCATTAATTTTGGTACTTCCGGTGACCGGGGGTAGCCAGAGACACGCGTCAATTTTATGTGAGGCTACATCATCTTGCGGTCCACTCCAGCGGATTCCCCCAATTTCGACCAGAAACTACCAAAAATCGACCCGACCCGGGTTTAACTACACCGAATTTCTTAATTTTATTTTAAAAAGTGAGATTAAATCTTAAAAAGAATTATATAAATAATTACAAATAAATAATTAATCTCACTTGTAAATAAAACGTGAGGAATTATAATTTTTAAAAATTATAAATAAGTTTAAATTTTATAACTTGCTTTGTTGTGTATGTGATCCCTTATTTTTTAGATTTTGTTCGGATGAAATCCATGCATTGATAATGTTTAATTGTCTCCCTCCTGCCTCAGAGAATGAATGATCTAAACATTCATTCTCTCTTCTCTGTGTTGTTAATCGGTATGTAGTAAGGCTTTATTGAGAAGAGGTGAAGAAGGGGATTTGGGTCAATTTTCTTACTCCCTGAGATGGGACAATGCTTAAAAAATATCTTGGAAGAGAATTTAGCTGGCATATATTCCACACGCTAATTGCGCTTTCAAATAGATTAATAAGAAATTATGATTTTTTTTTTTGGCAAACTATAAGGAATTATGATATGTAATGAGTTAAAGCAAGACAATTTTATAAAGATGAATTAAAAATATAACATAGCACCCATGCGACATGTGACTATGTAAGTGCACGGTGCACAGCTGGGTCTTGATCGAGCTCCATTAATCATTATAATTTCCATCAAGAAATACCGTACCTGCAAGTTTTTTTTTTTTTGGAACTGAAAGAAAAATTTGAGTTTGTCTAAATCACAAGCTCCAGTACCCAGTTTCCACACACACGCATCTCATGGAAGAGATTAAGAAAAATCATGAAGAGGATTAGCTACTACTATCATCCCTTCCCAAGAAACGGGTATGGCGATTTAGTTACTTGTACAGGTACCAGGGCTTTTGGTACCCCGCAGAAGTGGTTCCCAGCATAGTTTCATGTCAAAAGCACTTTGAAGCACAGAGCACAGACACTATCATTGCCACCTTTCCAAAGACAGGTACTACTTGGATGAAAACATCGTCATATGCTATTTTAACTAGTGTATAATATCCTCCCTCTCAATCTCCCTTGCTCTCCTCCAACCCCCACGATCTTGTACCATTTCTTGAATATAATCTCTACGAAAACAAGCAGATTCCTGACCTATCTGCACTTTCACCCCTCAGGATATTTGGAACCCACCTTTCATATCGATTACTGCCAATGTCCATCAACAACTCCTCCTATCGGATTGTTTATGTGTGCAGAAACCCCTTTGATACCTTTGTCTCCTTCTGGCATTTCCTAAATAAACGTGGGGGTGAGACACTTCCCCGGGAGGAGTGTTTTGATGAGTTTTGTCAGGGAATTATAGCGGGTGGACCTTTCTTTGAACATGTTTTAGGTCACAGGAAGCAGAGCCTGGAAAGACCAAGCAAGATTTTGTTTCTTACGTATGAGGGCTTGAAGGAAGACATCAGTACGCAGATGAAAGGTTATCAGAGTTTCTGGGCTGTCCATTCTCTGTGGAGGAAGAGAGGGATGGAGTGATAGAAGAAATATCTAAGCTATGTAGCTTTAATATGTTGAAGGATATAGAGCAAAACAAGACTGTTGAGTTTATAGGAAACTATGAGAAGGGAAGGTTGTTCAGAAAAGGTGAAGTAGGGGATTCGGTCAATTTTCTTACTCCTTAGATGGAGGTGTTGGCTTTTCTCTCCTCTGGTATAACACAGAAATAAACTTTGTATCAATTCTGGGAAAATCCAGAGCACCAACGTAACAATGAAGTGAAACACCAACGTTTTTTACTTGATTTCACTTGATTGAACCAGATTACAATAAATACTTATATAGGCCAATTGCACAGCAGACCATTAAGCCCTTGATTCTCATCATGGTTTGCTAAACATCAAGCATCCCAAGAATAATCAGGATAACATAATATACTAAAATAAACAATAATAATATAAAATACACTACTTGCACATTTAAATGTTTTTAGAAATTACAAGTGATGGTGGCGCCACAACTTGCTGCTACAATTTTCCAGCAGCTTGGCCACACAATCAACAGGGGAAATGCTTAAACAATATCATGGAAGAGAAGTTAGCTGGTTCTGATTTAGTGTTCAAGATTCAACCATAACAATTGGCATAATTACCCACCTTGTTGTTCAGTTACTAATCTGTAAGTATCCGGGCATGCAAACTTGACAATCAAGTGCAGCGGAAAAACCCGGAAACCTTGGAGGATCCAAGAGAAGCAACTAAATCGAACAATAAAAATGAACATACCTGAAACGGTTAGGATCTTTCACCTAACTGAAGAACCGAATCAGCTAGAGCAAGAAGGATATCCTACTCCTCTACGGTATCCACATGAACCGTCAATCACAGGCCGAAATCGTCTCACGATCTCCAACCCCCGAGCACTCCCGAACCGTGGTGCTAGCGACGGATTTCCGGGAGTTATGTGGTGTAACTTTCTTTCTCAAAGAATGTGTGTCGTCTGAAAACTCAAGAACACTCAAGACTCTCTCAAGCTCTATGCTCTGAAATCAGACTCTAAGTGATGAAGACACAAGGCATAATCAGATTATGCTTAGACTAATCCCACTCACAAATGCAAGGGACAAAGTGGCCAACACCTTTGGCCAACATGATTAGCTTTTTGATAATGATGTCTCCACTAATGTCTTAATGGGATTACCCATCACCATGCACTGATTATGGTTCAATAAATCAGACATTTAGTGAACCAAACCAGCCCAAAACGATCCTGGTCCAACCACGGTCCAACCATGGTCCAACCACACCTGGTTCAACCACCAGCTCGAATCAACGATTCTAAGTGTGTGACCCTGTAGGCACTTGTAACGTCCGGCAATAATTGTAAAATCTCATTTTACAATTATAAGCAAAGAGCGGCGTCTAGCAACACATCATTGCTACCCGAACGACAAGATCAGTACTATTCTATATGCCTCGGAACATGTCATCGTCCCTTCGTCCCACTATCAAGATTAAACACGAGACATGGAATATGTCAATCTCGCATATGTTCAATCTCGGTTTCTTGATCCTCGAGTTAACCGCGTAAAACGGATACCTATGATATCACCATATCATAATCCGAGCATGGCCATGCATTTCCGGTTCAACTCTATCAAGAAACCATCCGATAATATACCCGTTATATGAGTTGGACGAATCCCCTCTGGATCATACAAAACCCACTACACATTTATCATATACCCAATGATTACCCTTAAGTCCACCCAGTTACGGATGACTAGGAATAATATCAAAGTATACGACTCATATGTTGGGAACCTTGATGATCTCAGGTCTAAGGACAATACATATAAGAACCACTAATGACAATCATATAACGTTCCATGTAGGGTTCTTATGTGGGTCGGTCCAGTCCACAAGTTCTCTAACTTGTACCCGTTTGTGGAATTCATATCTCATATAATTATCTACATACGCTAGTCTTAATTTATTATTACAACCCATCCATAATAATAATCGACTAGGGACATTTTAAGAATACAAAGTATTCTAGGGCTATAAATATGTGCAAGCGATTATCTCATAATCATATTTATTGGAATAACCTTAATGTATATACATAACTACAATCATCCATTGATTGGCTTTTGGGCATATTACTAACAATCTCCCACTTGCACTAAAGCCAATCATCCATGTATCTAATACCAATGGATGTTGCATGACCATCATGCTTCCGCTATGTGAAAGGCTTAGCCAAAGGATCTGCTACAAAGTTCTCAGAAGGAACTTTGTACAAGCTCAGTTGTAGAGTTGGCAACTCCTTCTTGTTTGGAACTCTTCCAGCTCACAGCACCATCTTCATGACAAAACACATAACCTGATTGCGATCTAAAGTCATCCCTGTCAGTTTGGAAGCTAGCATCTGTGTAACCTTTTACAACAAGCTCATCAACGCTTCCGTACACAAGGAATGCATCCTTAGTCCTTCTCAAGTACTTAAGGATCTTCTTAACATCTATTCAGTGACTCTCATCTGGATCAGATTGGTATCTGCTTGTGACACTCAAAGCATAAGCGACATCCGGTCAAGTACATAGCATGGCATACATGATAGATCCTATTGCCGAAGCATAAGGGATCTTACTCATTCGCTCTCTCTCCTTCGATGTACTAGGACATTGATTCTTTGAGAGAGAGATGCCATGTGACATGGGCAAGAATCCTTTCTTGGAATCTTGCATGCTAAATCTCTTTAGCACCTTGTCAATATACGTACTCTGTCTTAGCCCAAGAAGCCTTTTGGATCTATCTCTATAGATCTTTATACCTAACACATAGGCAGCTTCTCCTAAGTCCTTCATCGATAAATTCTTCCCTAACCAAGTCTTTACTGACTGTAGTGTCGGAATATCATTCCCAATGAGTAGAATGTCGTCAACATACAACAACAAGAAAATGACAGTGCTCCCACTAACCTTCTTGTAAACACATGGTTCATCTTCATTCTTAATGAAACCAAACTCTTTGATCACATCATTAAAACAAAGATTTCAACTCCTAGAAGCTTGCTTCAATCCATAAATGGATCTCTTCAACTTGCATACCATATTGGCATTATCTGGATCGACAAAACCTTCGGGTTGTGTCATGTACACATCCCCTAAAAGATTTCCATTTAGGAAAGCGGTTTTGACATCCATCTGCCATATCTCATAATCATGGTATGCCGCTATTGCCAACAGAATCCGGATGGATTTAACCATGGCAACTGGTGAGAAAGTTTCATCACAGTCTATACCATGAACTTGTTTGAAACCTTTCGTAACCAATCGCCCTTTATAGGTAATCACATTACCATCCATGTCGATCTTTTCTTAAAGACCCATTTGCACCCTATGGGTTTTACCCCTTCGGGTGGATCAACCAAGGTCCATACCTTGTTTTGATACATGGATTCCATTTCCGAATTTATGGCTTCTAGCCACTTCTTGGAGTCCGGACCCGTAATGGCCTGCTGATAGGAAGTGGGCTCATCCTCTTCTATGAGCATCATGTCTCCAGTATGAGTCATGAGAAATCCATATTTCTCAGGCTCGTATCGAGTCCTATCCAACCTACGCGGTCCAAGTGTTACAGGCACAGGATTCTCATCCACAACACCTTGTGGTTCTTGTCCTTGTTCCATCTTTGCCTCATTATCTCGAACTTCTTCGAGTTCTATTTTCTTCCCACTGATTCTTCTAGAAATAAATTCTCTTTCTAGAAAAATAGTAGTCCGAGCAACAAACACTTTGTGGTCGGTGGGATTATAGAAGTAATACCCTTTAGTTTCCTTAGGGTATCCTACAAGAGGCACTTCTCGGATTTAGGGCCGAGTTTATCTGATGCTTCACGTCTCACGTAAGCCTCACAACCCCAAATTCTCATAAAAGACAAATTGGGACGCCTCCCAGTCCATTTCTCATATGGTGTCTTTTCGACGGATTTAGATAGAACACGGTTAAGTGTAAATGCAGCACTCAATAATGCATGTCCCCAAAATGAAGAAGGAAGGTCAGCTTGACTCATCATAGAACGAACCATGTCTAACAAAGTTCTGTTCCTCCTTTCGAACACACCATTCCATTGAGGTGTTCCTAGTGGAGTAAGTTGTGATACTATACCACAACCCTTTAGATGATCAAGAAAATCTCGGTCTAAGTATTCACCTCCTCGATCTGATCGAAGCATTTTAATACTTTTCCCGAGTTGATTCTGTACTTCATTCTTGAATTCTTCGAACTTTTCAAAGGATTCTGACTTGTGTTTCATTAGATACACACACCCATACCTACTGAAATCGTCAGTAAATGTAATGAATTATTGAAATCCACCTCTAGCTTGTGTAGACATAGCTCCGCATACATCAGAATGTACAAGACCTAATAAGTCCGAAGCTTTTTCTTCTTTACCGGTAAAGGGAGCTTTTGTCATTTTGCCTAATAAGCATGACTCACATGTCTCAAATGATTCGAAATCAAATGAGTCTAAAAGTTCATCTTTATGGAGTTTAGCAATACGAGTCTCGTTTATATGGCCCAAACGACAGTGCCAAAGGTAGGTTTCATTAGAATTGTTCATTCAAACCTTCTTCGTATTAACGTTATAGATAGGCGTTTCTAGGTTTAGAACATACAAACCATTGCTCAAATATGCACCACCATAATAAAAATCATTGAAATAAATAGAACAACAATTGTCCTATTTTACAAATGAAAAACCTTTCTTGTCAAGGCAAGACACAGAAATCAAATCCCTGCTTATGGTCAGTACATAATAACAATTGTCTAGTTCTAAAACCAAACCACTCGGTAAGGTAAGATAGTAAGTTCCTACGGCTAATGTGGCAACTCTTGCTCCATTTCCGACACGTAGGTCTATCTTAGCCTTTGCCAATCTCCTACACTTTCTCAGTTCCTTCACATTTACACAAATATGAGAACCACATCCGGTATCTAATACCCATGATGCTGAGATAGAGATATTAGCTTCTATAACGAAAATACCTGAAGCGGAAGTCTTACTTCCCTTCTGCTTCTTTACCTCTTCAAGGTAAACAGGGCAGTTACGTTTCCAATGACCGGACTTTCTTGCAATGGAAGCATTAACCTTGCTTTGCAACACCACCTTTGGGTTTCAGCACTTGTGAAGAAGATGCACCAAACTTTTTGGGAAATTTCTTCACTTTGCCCTTACCCTTTCCCTTGCTACTTCCAACCATCATAATGCTGTTGGATTTGTTTGCCTTCATCTGTTGCTCAGCTATTCTTAACATGTTGAGCAACTCAGACAAGGATTGGTCAAGATGATTCATTTTGAAGTTTATGACAAATTGGCTGTAACTATCCGGCAACAATTGCAGGACTAGATCAACAGCCAACTCCTTCTGCAAAGGAAAACCAAGACCCTCAAGGCTCTCAATATATCCAACCATTTTGAGCACACCAGGTCTTACGGGTGATGACTCAACCATCCTGCATTGGAACAATGCCTTAGAGGTCTCATACCTCTCAGGTGTTCGATCACATCGAACGCCCCCAATTATTCATGTTGCTGCTAAAGCTCAGAGTCCATGGTTATAAGCATAAGGCATGATGCATCCAATGCATCATCAAGATGCTTCTTGTAAGCATCCCTTTCTGCCCTAGAAGCACTAGGCGCCGGTTCATTTGGAACAGGCCCTTCGAGGACAAACAATTTATTTTCTTGTTTGAGGACTATCCTCAAATTACGATACCATTTTAGGAAGTTATTCCCATTCAACTTTTCCTTCTCAAGGACAGATCGCAATGACATTGTGCTAGTGTTTTGTGCCATGGAAATTCTACAACAATGATCAATTCACACAAATAAGAATCATGCATACAAAATCATTTAACAAGGAATTCTATTAAATGATACTCCTACTATATAAATCAAGACAATCATATAAGTAGGCCAAGATCCATATTTCACTACTAGATAAATCAGCTTTGACTGATCGCTTACTTCATAGTTATTTAGGTAGACAACTCTTGTCAATTACATCTCATGTAACTCTTGGATAGTTGAGTGAACAACACTTGTTCTTGTCTATCTCATAGACATTACTCAACTCCTTGCCTCTAAGTCCTTAATCTTATTAAGATGACCTAGTTAAGTCCAAACCCACAATAAGCAGTTCAGATATTACAATTATCCAGTCGCACCTTACTAGGATAAACATAGGCACCTTGCTTTGGCAAAACCTACCTAATGTTGATCTAAGCAATGATGAGTGCTTATCATGGAAGGCAACTAAGAACTTAATATTTATATCAACAATTGTTTCCATGCATAACAATTATGCCATCACATCTTGCTAGGATAAACATTGGCACCTTGCTTTGGCAAAACCTACCAAATGTTGATCTAAGCAATGATGAATACTTGTCAACAATTGTATCCATACATGTCATGCATGTAATTCACAAATTATATATCTCATATACAACAACAATGCATCATATGCAATATAAACGCAGAGGTAGCACGGCGGTCAAAAATTATATGAACATCGATGTTTTGAGAATCTGATTCTCCCAACAACCTGGCAATGCTCATGGACATCGATGTCCTTAAGTGAACATCGATGTCTTTGAGAATCTGATTCTCCCCAACACCTGAGTAATGCACAAGGACATCGATGTCCATTGCTGAACAACGATGTCCACTGGCCTCGGGTACTCTAGGACATCGATGTCCTGTCATCAACATCGATGTCATTTGGCCTCTGGAACACAAGGACATCGATGTCCTGTCATCAACATCGAAGTCCTTGAGGCTCTGGAAGTCCAAACTATTTGGTAGAGCTCAAGAACATCGATGTTCAGCTCTTGGACATCGATGTTGGAAAGTTCCAAAGGTTCATTGGCCTCTGAAACTCAAGAACATCGATGTTCAACTCTTGGACATCGATGTTGGAAAGTTCCGAAGGTCCAAAAACTTGGCAGTAGTATTAAACATCGATGTCTAACCTTTAAACATCGATGTTTGAGACTCTGGAACACAAGGACATCGATGTCCTGTCATGAACATCGATGTCCATTGGTCTCTGGAATCTCAAACCAAGCTCACCGGGCTCTTGAACATCGATGTTAAATCTCCAACATCGATGTTCGTAGGATTCTGCCAAGGCCAACCTTCATGGAACATCGATGTTATGATGCATAACATCGATGTCCAGTAGGCTCGGCCAAGGCAAATTTCATGTGGACATCGATGTCCATCTGATGAACATCGATGTCCTGGCCCTGCTACACATGAACGACAATCATTCCATACGAAAACCGACGGTCGATTTTCGTTTTGTCGAACTCTTTCGACTTACTGCCAATATCCCCTTGACTGACATCTCATACCAATCAAGTTCTTGTTGTCAAACAATTTTGACATAAACCAACATCAACATATATATCACATATACATAATTGAAAACAATATATCATGATCATGTTTTATCACATAGAACATATCATGTATATTTACAGAACATATCAAACATATGCACATAAATTCGGTTTAGAGCTTCACAAGAGGCTCCGCTACCATTGTAAGTATCCAGGCATGCAAACTTGACAATCAAGTGCAGCGGAAAAACCCGGAAACCTTGGAGAATCCAAGTGAAGCAACTAAATCGAACAACAAAAATGAACATACCTGAAATGGTTAAGATCTTTCACCTAATTGAAGAACCGAATCAGCTAGAGCAAGAAGGATATCCTTCTCCTCTACGGTATCCATACGAACCGTCAATCACAGGCCGAAATCGTCTCACGATCTCCAACCCCCGAGCACTCCCGAACCGTGGTGCTAGCTACGGATTTCCGGGAGTTATGTGGTGTAACTTTCTTTCTCAAAGAATGTGTGTAGTCTGAAAACTCAAGAACACTCAAGACTCTCTCAAGCTCTATGCTCTGAAAATTTCAGACTCTAAGTGATGAAGACACAAGGCATAATCAGATTATGCTTAGACTAATCCCACTCACAAAAGCAAGGGACAAAGTGGCCAACACCTTTGGCCAACATGATTAGCTTTTTGCTAATGATGTCTCCACTAATGTCTTAATGGGATTACACATCACCATGCACTGATTATGGTTCAATAAATCAGACATTTAGTGAACCAAACCAGCCAAAAACGATCCTGGTCCAACCACGGTCCAACCATGGTCCAACCACTCCTGGTTCAACCACCTCCTCGAATCAACGATTCTAAGTGTGTGACCTTGTAGGCACTTGTAACGTCTGGCAATAATTGTAAAATCTCATTTTACAATTATAAGCAAAGAGCGGCGTCTAGCAACACATCATTGCTACCCGAACGACAAGATCAGTACTATTCTATATGCCTCGGAACATGTCATCGTCCCTTCATCCCACTATCAAGATTAAACACGAGACATGGAATATGTCAATCTTGCATATGTTTAATCTCGGTTCTTGATCCTCGAGTTAACCGCGTAAAACGGATACCTATGATATCACCATATCATAATCCGAGCATGGCCATGCATTTCCGGTTCAACTCTATCAAGACACCATCCGATAATATACCCGTTATATGAGTTGGACGAATCCCCTCTGGATCATACAAAACCCACTACACATTTATCATATACCCAATGATTACCCTTAAGTCCACCTAGTTACGGATGACTATGAATAATATCAAAGTATACGACTCATATGTTGGGAACCTTGATGATCTCAGGTCTAAGGACAAAACATATAAGAACCACTAATGACAATCATATAACTTTCCATGTAGGGTTCTTATGTGGGTCGGTCCAGTCCACAAGTTCTCTAACTTGTACCCTTATGTAGAATTCATATCTCATATAATTCTCAACATACGCTAGTCTTAGTTTATTATTACAACCCATCCATAATAATAATCGACTAGGGACATTTTAAGAATACAAAGTATTCTAGGGCTATAAATATGTGCAAGCGATTATCTCATAATCATATTTATTGGAATAACCTTAATGTATATAAATGACTACAATCATCCATTGATTGGCTTTTGGGCATATTACTAACATAATCATGGTAACGATTGTTTCTCTTTTGGGTTTGAATAAAGTTAGTTATGTACTGTGTATGTAATTCCTTGTTTTAGTTTGTTTAGATCATCCATTGATAATGCTTAATTGTCTCTGTCGTGTCTCCAAGAATGATCTACACATTCATTCTTCTCTTCCATGTTTTTGGTTTGCAGTAGATGACCCAAGTAAATGGGTTTTCTCCTTGGAAAAAAAAAATATATATATATCAACGTTTTGAGTAATAGAAGCCCGTGAAGCGTAATCATACTTTCCCCAAAAGAATATATCAACAATGATCAAACACAAAATTTAACCTTGCCTTCAGGCATAGTGCCATTTTATTCACACTTTTAACACTTTTGCAGCTCTAGTTTAGTCCCCAACCCGGATTATATTCCTTACCCCTTGCTATATCAGATAATGGTTCTTCTGATCAATGATGTACTCCTGCGAAAGCACAATATATGAAGCACAAAACACAAACACTATCGTTGCTACATTTTCAGAAGCAGGTACTGCTACGATAAAAGCATTGACCTTTGCCATCTTAACTCGTGCACAATATCCCCCCTCCCAAAGCCCGTTGCTCTCTTCCAACCCCTACGATCTTGTTGTTGGTGAGTGGGTTCCTCCTCATTATGGGGCCCACCACTAGTATTAATGGAGCACTAATTGCTATTAGTAGAGCAGTTAGTGGAGCTTTGTAAGTTGGTCCCTATAGTTGTAAAATCTTGCAATTTGGTCCCTACGGAGTGCCTATAAATAGGCTCCTCATTTGCTCTTCAAAATCATCCCATTCATTCACAACAAGAGTGAATAAGAGAAGAGAGTGAGAGATAGAGAGAGTGTTGGAAGGAGGGAAGAAATTTAGGAGAAAATATTCCTTAATATTTTCTCAAATCCCCTCTTAAATTAGGGAGTGACAAAATAGTGAGAAAAAATACCTT
>JAKUCV010005415.1:0-24146 GCA_028386065.3 Turnera subulata
CAATCATTTCCTCATTTCTTGCCATAATAAATTGCTGCACCACAAGATTAAAAGCTTGGACTTTTGGAAGGAAAGAAGCACATTTAATTTCAATCAGTAGGAAAACATAGTGTAAGGAATATTAGCTAATTAATTTGTAATCAGAGATGAAAACTAACCCAAACCCAAAAAGTAGTGATTGTAGTGAACAAAACGTAATTAATATAGAACATAAAACTACTAGCGAAAGCATTAACACGGCTGATAATGATTAGCTCAACAGGAGGAAGGACAGTAGAGCCCAACAATTCACTAGCTATTACACTATGCCTGGAGAGTATATAGCAATGGAGACTATTTGGGGACTGGAGTAGGCGACTCTGGCACTGCAAACCCAAACACATTCGTTGGCACACCATCAACAGAAATCTTATGTATATCATCATCAAACACCTTCACTTCCTTAGTCTTCAAATTGCAAGAGAAGACGCGCCTATTCTTGTGCTCATCCTCGTCGTAAAGATAGAAATAGAAAACTTTCTCATCAAAAGGGTCCACACCCAAAACAAACACTAGGGGGTGGTAGGTCATGAACGTGATTTGGAATACATAATCATCATCATCACTATCATCTTCTAAATCGACCTCACAGTGGCGTTGAAGAACAGCATCATCCGTCACAAAATCTTCCAAGTAGATCCTGCTCTTGAAAACCCACTCCCCTTCCTCGTAGTCTTTCAGCTCATAAAAGTTCAAGAACCCACGCCCTCCACCAACGGTGTATATTTGTTGCACTACACGGAAACTCCCCTGGCTCACTCCAAGCACCAGCCTCTGCCTCCTCTGCCTGTATTGTCGTCTATCTACCATAAGGGCAGGTTCTTCCGGAATCTTGAATATCCGGCACTTCTCCGGCTCCTCCAAGGGATCATAAGCCACAATAGTTCGGTCCATCCGGTTCTCGAAGAACAGGAACCTATTCCAAGAAAACAGATTGTGGGTGTGATAACTACCTTCTACATGCCACAAGAAATCGCCGTCCTCTGGATGGGGTACCTCAACTTCCACCCACTTGTTCGTCTCCGACGAGAAAACCTCCGCCGTGAACGACCCGGTCGCCCCGACTACCCTTTCCGTCGGGGGAAGGTCCCCGCGGTGTCTCCTGACCACGGCGTACCTGTCCCCGTCGCAGACAAACCCTACCCCAACGCCTTCCGTGAAGGCGTACTTGTCGGGAAACGCAGGGACGGCGACAAAGTCCTTCGTCAGTGGGTTGCAGATATAATAAACTCTCTCTTCCTGGTCCATGTTTTCCCGGACGGAGTGGCACAGGAGGAGGTCGTTGCAGGAGGCGGCGACGCGGACGGAGTTGGGTTGGCCGGGCAAGGCGCAGGGGAGGAAGCCGAGGTCGAGGGTGGTACTCCCCACAATGGTGGCGGTGGTGCTTCCGGTGGGGGCTGATGATGAGCGGAAGAACGGGTGTGGGGAGGAGACGTAGGCGGCGGCGTACCTGTCTCTTTTGTGCCGCTCCTCCCAATCCCTCGCCTCCAAGATGTCCTTGTTGATCAAGACGTTGATGAGTAGAGCGAATGCGTCGTTTTTGGGGCTGGAGAGGTAGGATTTCCAACGCTTGGCGGCGGGGATGGAGAGGAGGGAGAGGTTGTACCGGGCGGCGGCGAGTTTCAGGGAAGGGAAGGTCTGGCGGAGGATGGCCATTGAAGCAAAGGGAGAGACAGAGACGAAAGAGAGAAATAATGCGTTTTCTTTTTTGTGCGAGTGAAGTGTGTGAGGGCTTGAGGGCTTGAGGTTTTAGCTTATCAGAGTTGGTATTTAGGGTTTAGTGTTTCTTTTTAGATATTCTACTTTTCTTTATAAGAACCCTATAATATATCATCCAATCGGTTCATATTTCGAAAAAAAAAAGAAAAAAAAAAGGACTCATGTCAAGTTGCAGATAAATCTAATGGGCCTGGATCCCATCATGGTTCCATTTCCAGACCTGGTTTCACCTCAAAGTCTTGATCAATATATATGGACCGTATAGAGAAATCTTGATATGGGCTTTCTCAAAGTGAAACTGCCAATATTGAGCCCATGTTTCATTTCACCATTCCCTTTTTTTTTTTTTTTTTACTTTTGAGTTGGAGTGGTTTTTGGGTTTTTTGGGCCCCGTGTTTAGTGGTTTGGCCAATTTGGTACCTCGACATTTTTTTTGGCCGGGCATATACCCCGAGATTGCATGGGCAGGCCAAACGTATGCCCCTGGTCAGGCACCTGCTGACGTGGAGGCTGCCCGGTATTTGCGCGTGTTACTGTAGCAAAACGACGTCGTTTTAAGTGAGAAAACGACGTCGTTTCATGCCACGTCGGACACAGGTGGCTTAGTGGGGCCCACTTCACTCAAAGCCAATCCTCTAAAATGACGTCGTTTTGCTACAGTAACACGCGCAAATACCCCGGACAGCCTCCACGTCAGCAGGTGCCTCACCAGGGGTGTACGTTTGGCCTGCCCATGCAATCTCGGGGTATATGCCCGGCCAAAAAAAATGTCGGGGTGCCAAATTGGCCAAACCACTAAACATAGGGGCCCAAAAAACCCAAAAACCCGAGTTGGAGTTGAGTTTGGAGTTGATATTTTCTTTTTTGATATTACGAAATAGCCAATGAACTCCTTCTGAAACATATTAAAATTACAAGTTTAATAAATGTCCCAACAGCAACATTCTGCATGCTCTCTTGCATTTATTTTAGTGAAATGACACACGGAGTAATTTATTATCTTTTTGAGAAACCATAGCAAATTTATTGATCAATCATGCATTTCGAGCGCTACATAGCGTTCCACAATCGGAAGTATTTGCTCGTCCCAAACATAAGGTTAGGGTTGCAAAATCCTTCATGTGCTAGTAAATGTACTACTTGGCTGGCAATCCTCTTGATATGCCTTGCTAGTTGAAAAGAGTTGAAAGAAAGTACTAAACAGCTGATATTAAAACACCTGCAAGATTATGACAAAGCCCAGTGCTGGTGGTTTCCATTGAATTCAGATAGGAGGGGCTAGCTATTGCAGTCCATGCTGCTTCCTTCTAGTGTTCACGCAGATATATAGTCTTGGAAGAAATAAGTAGCAAAAGTGAACAATGGCTTGTGGATCCCCTATCTGGTTCTGGAAAATCACCTCATTGTGTGCTTTCTACATTGCCCACATAAGAACTATGACATGACTGAAGACCATCATATCCTACCAAGTCTCCTGACAGTGAAAGATGGAATCTGCAACCGAGGTTGGTATATTGAGCAAAGACATGTCCCATACATGTTTAGTCTACTGCGAGTCTCTAAATTGAGGCATGTTTCATCAGTGTCACCACGGAAAGGGCATGGTTGAGCAACCTGGACATTTCGTGCTTCGCAGATTGACTCTGGTAGTGAGTGCATCGTAGTTTAGTCCCTACCGAAAGGTACGGATTTAGGGTTATATTGGTGGTGCCCAAATCCATTTCCACCAGAATTGGCTGCCTTCGACGCTAGCTACTCCGTTTTCCTCTTAGATAGTCATGAGGTAATGATACCCTCTTCGTACTATGAAAGAGCCATCCTTGGTGAATCCGTCAAGCAAGTTGATCTGGGGGCAACATGTAACTTATCGGGATTTGATATATCCTTGTTGTTGTGTGTGTCCACCAGGTTGTGGATTGTCTCAGTTTTCCAGCGTCCCGCATCCTCATCCATTAGCTCACAAACCAAAGCGTCGGCTGCCATGCATAGAAACTCCATTGCGCGGTGTGCAGGGGATATAAGAGAATCATCAGCCATCAGATTAGGCACGAATAGATTGTCCATTACCAATAATCCATGGATCTATACCCACGAGCCGTCACTATGCTTCGCCACATATAACTTGGGCAATAGGCTAACTTTTCATGCATAAAGTCGACCTACTGATAACATTTAGCTTTAACAACCGTTGCCAAGAGGGTATCTGGATGCTATTGTAGGCGCTAGCTTGCTTTGCTAGCATAGCGTGGTTGAACTTAGCCAGCTTCCAAAACCCTAAGCCTCCTAGTTGCTTAGACATGCATAGTTTGTCCTAGGCGATCCAATATAGTCCTTTCTTCCTATCTTCATGTCCCTACCATAACTTACTAATGTGACACTCTATTTCATCACAAGTTGCCTCTGGCTCATAACATAAGTTATAAAGTAGTCTCTCTTTGATGGGGTTGTCTTCAATGCTAAACCCATTTGTATCCCTTCTCTCTTTGACTTGGTCCTTAGTAGAGCGACTTGGTGGTTCAAATCGTTTCACCCCGACTTTCCTTACAGCGTTGGAGCTGTCCTCGCGTCTGCAGCAACCTTTCAACAATGGACTAAGGCCAAGCGGGTAGTTTTCCAGTACCCACACTGAATTTTTGTAATCTTTCATACTTCCCCCTTGACGATAGGAGGCTTAGCTAGTTCAGATGTACTCTTTTTCAGATTATCAATAAAGTTACACACTCGATTAGCATCAAAAAAAAAGTTATAAAGTAGTCTCCTTAATTTTTTCTTGCTGTCAATCACTATGGGTTTTCACTATAGGTAAACCCAGATACTCCTTGATTACTTGATAAATTTTAGATGTATAGGAAATACTGGAATTTGAGTGAGACTTATTAAATATAATTCCACATATACGGATATTTTCGTGAGGTGCAATTTACGTGAATAAATTAGTGTCAAATGTCTAGATATTCAAGTTGTTTGAAATAATAGTAAGACATACTCGGATTTAATTGAGGTAATAATCAAATTAGATGAAATTAAATAATTTAGGATTGAAAAAGAATGACCAAATCTGAAATATTTTAGCATAAAAAAATTTGACAAATAATTTAATTAATATATTCAGATTTCTTTTGTACCTAGGAAGAGAATACGATTAAATCATACGGTGGTGGTTATTACAGAAGACGACCATCGAATGGTTTTCTCTCCAGGTGCTTCTAGCTCGGTTCTTACAGAAGACGACCATCGAATGGTTTTCTCTCCAGGTGCTTCTAGCTCGGGTGTGGCAGGGGATCAACCGCCGGATACTTTCCATCCTCGATGACCTCTCGCAACCTTGTCCGATCATTCGGGATATTGTTTCACTTTCATGTTGATTCTGTATTGCTATCACCACGTCGCTTGTATAAGATAGGAGTCGATTTGAGCTACCGACTCCTAACCATGTACCCAGCTCACGTATATTTCTTAATATACTTCCCGGTTTAAAACCGAAAAAATATGCACAATCACTTCTTCCACTAACCTTTTATTTATAAAACTGTTAAAACAACGCTTTTGGTCTCCTATCACTACCAATTTCTAGCCAAATTTCCATCAATGGATCAGATGGAGAGTGGATGGAAATCACAAATTTCCATCTAACTTCCATCTAAGGAGGTAAATGGAAAAAACCCTCATGGAAATTTAACATTGGATGGAATGTGGATGGAAAAGAAGTGGATGGAAACGTTGGATGGAAAAAGGATGGAAACTTTCACCGTTCGTCGTGGCTAGAGTCTTCCGTTTGCGGGACCCATGTATTTCTTTTTAGGCATTATTATATATTCAAAATCAAAAGACGCCATCGCAATTTCCTTCTTGTTATTTTCTAAATAATGAGAAGAATTATTAATTAATTATAATTCATATAAATAAAATAAATAAGAACAATAAGATAATGGAAGCCAACTTTATTAATGTAATGTCTCAATTCAATTAAATACAGTACAATCCGTAGATTGGATGGAGAATGCAGGACAGCCAGAAAAAACATTTGGGAAGCTACAATAATAGAAAAAAAAGAAATGTATACACTGTTAGCCTAAATTAATTGCACCGGCAACCAAAAAGAAAAGGAAACCAAAACTCGGACTGGGATGCGCAACCATAGATCTGCTTGGATCTACACCTTTCCTTCCTTGGATCTACACCTTTCTTGCACAGATCTACAACCATGCTTAGATTTACACCTTTCTGTCCCGATTTCAAACCGTCATACAGTCCTGCAAAGGCCAAGACAATCAAATAAATAAAACTTGGCCAAAGCTAAACCCATCTCAACAACACCTAAAATTGACAGAAATAAAGCCTAGGAAAATGGATCCTTACCATATCAATGCCCTGACGGAGGTTAAAGAGCAGCTGCCTCGATGGTAAGTCGACCCCGCCGCCCAGATCTCACCTCATAACTCAAACCACTCGCGGTACTCGCTGTTCTCTGCAAAACCACCCTCGTAAAAACTCCGATGCCGTCCCGATTTGTCCATAACTCAGAAGTCCAGCTCTACCCACTTCGTCGTTGTCGGCCGACAATCTCACCAGTACAATCCAGCATCTACATCTCCGCCTCAAGAACTAGGCGAGTGGTGTGTCCCTCAAGCCGAGGGAAGGAGAAGGAGAGAGGAAAGGTAAGCAATGTGAGGCCTGGTTGTTGTGTGTGGTGTAGGCGACATCTCAAGGAGTGGGGGCTAAGGAAACAAAGAAACATAGAGAAAGAAGGGGAAAGACTGAGAACTCAGTGCGCCGCTGAGGAGGAGAGTATAATGAGCGAAAATGAGACAGAAAAAGTAGAAAAGATGATTTTATACTAGGAGCAAACCTAACAGACCCCAAGGCTTCCACTCCCAATTAAACGACGCCGCATCCTCCAATTCACCCTAACTTAAAACACAACCTCCCATGTAGTTTTATGTACAAGAAAAAACAAACTCCCGTCGTTTTACTCCAAACGACATACAAACTTGTGTAGCAATTCCTTTAATAAATTGTCTCAAATGTTTTCCAAAACATTAATTCTAAGATTAAACCTCACATTAAACCCATTTAAGAAAATAATTAAATAGTAATTCATAAATAATAGTAAAAGATAATTAAACTTAAATGAATTTATGCAAACATTGCAAAAAGGTTTTGTAGGAAAAATACTAGTACATCCCTAAATTAAATCTCTAAAAAGGAAAGGTCAAATAATATATATTTTCACAACTAAAATTCTATGGCATTATAACTATTATGATTAAAAAAATTAAATGATTTTTTCACAAAAAAGAAAGTGAAATCGAAATTGTAAGAATAAAAAGATGAAATACAATAGGCCAAAATGCTTAAAGCATTTGTTGTTATGTTCACAATTCATATGGATTAAATTGTGGGGTGACAAAGTTATAAAAATGATAAATAAGAAAAAATTATTGATCTATGCAATACAATATCAAAAAAATATTATTTGAGAAGTTGATATATCTTCTAGACTTTGATATTGTTTAAAAATATTATTTATATAGATAATGAATTAATAAATTATAGAATGATTTATTTTAAAATTTTAATTTCTAAGTTCAATTGTTTTCTCAATCTATTTCTTCTTTTTTTTTATGAGATTATTCAATCTCTTTCTTCTTATTAACCTTATACCTTTCTCTACTAATCTAATGTCATAATTTGAGATTACATATTTAATTTTTTAGTTGTCAATCTAATATCCAGAAGTTAGTACTACTAAACCGAACACTGCTACATTGTGTACCTAACTATGGGGTAAATCTTCCGAGGAAGATTTCCTACATACACAAAAAGTCAAACTTGAGACTTACCAAAGAGAACTAAGTCTCTTAAAGTTACACTAACCCCTCTTAAGATTACATATAAGATATATTTTATAAATTTTTTATTGTTTAATAGCGTACTAAATGATTATTATTTGTCTCCAAACCTTCCAAGCGTGGTTGTCTTCTTTATTTCTATTACTAGTTTGTATAATATTTGTAATCTATATCTATTTAAGACATGTAACACTAAAAAAAAAATTAAGAACATATTACTAAAAAAATGTTAAGTAACTCCTAGGAACTAAGAAAGAAGTAAAGCAATATAAAGTAGGAAGAAAGGAATGACATAATAAGAAAAAAAAATCCTATTAAGATAGATTTGTAAAAGACCTTATAAGGTGATTTAAACATAAATGTCATAAAAATAAAATGGGCGAAAACCTATTTTCTAATTAGAAAACAAACATCTACTTCCTTTTGAAAGAAAATTAGAAAATGTTTTTTAAATGCCATTTCAGCGGAGCCTTTAAATTGATATGTGGTAATATATGATGTATTTTTTTTTAATTAATGATAAAAGAAGATAAGGTTTTAAAAGCCTTAAGCTCAAAATTTTAGTAGTTAAGTCATATGTATTTGTGATTGATGAGAAGATTAATGTAATACATTATAACCAAATTGGAGTATAGCAAATAACTCCCTTTCTGGTCAGTGTTGTAAAAATAAATTTACATAGAAATATTAATTAAAATTAATTTTATAAATCGTGACCGTTTTCTATTTGTAATATGCATAGTTATATCATGGATAATAGTGAATTATTTTATTTTTAGTGATTTTAATTTATTAATTAATCAATAAGAAAATGTTAAAAAATGTATCAAGAATTTTACACCATCTTGAAAATATTTACTCTAGAAATGAAATATTTCATAACTAGACCAACATTCCAAAATTTTTTATTATTTTTTCCAGAGCTTTATTAGAAAATGGCGGTTTACATAAAATCAAACTTTACAATTTGAATAATTGAAAGCAAAGTTAGCGGAGGGAACAGAAGGCGCCATGTTCATTTCATTTTGGCGCCTCTAAAAACCAAAAGAATATGAGTTGGAGCCAAAATTTTTCCATCCAATTCTCTGTTAGATGGAAATTGAATGGATTCTTGCATCCATCCCAGTTTAAGTTGGATGGAAATCAAATGGAAAAAAATTTGTCAGATGGGCCCTTAGTTTTGGATGGAAATATGATGGAAAAGTAATGGTATTTTATTTGGATGGTATAGGGATGGAAATTGGATGGAAATTTCCATTTGCACATTTTGGATGGAAAATGTTGGATGGTAAATGGGCTGGAAATTGGTAGTGTATCCGATCCGGTATTCGAAGCTTTGCCCTCCAGATTAGACCCGAGAGTGGCAACTGGGTATGGTGGGTGATTAAAACAACTCTTTTGATTGAGAAATTGAAGTAGCACAAGATTTAAAGCTTGGACTTTTGGAAGAAAACCAGCACATTTAATTTCAATCAGTACGAAAACATAGTGTAAGGAATTAGCTAATTAATTCGTAATCAGAGATGAAAACCCAAACCCAAAAATTAGTAATTAAAGAAGCATGCAAATGTTGCTCAAACTGTAGTGAACAAAGCGTATAACATAACATTAGTGGATCAAAAGCATCAACACGGATAAAATTAGTGGATCAAAAGCATCAACACGGCTGATAATGATTAGGTGGTCAACACGACCTTATTTTCACTAGGTGTTTATTCACTGTGACATTAATTAACTACCAGAACAGAAGAGCACTAGCTATATACCCCCTGCATGGACAGTAAACAGCAAAGGAGACTACTTTGGAACTGGAGTAGGCAACTCTGGCACTGCAAACCCAAACACATTCCTTATAACACCATCGACAGAAGTCTTATGTATATCATCATCAAACAACTTCACTTCCTTAGTCTTCAAATTGCAAGAGAAGATGCGCCTATTCTTGTGCACATCCTCGTCGTAAAGATAGAAATAGAAAATTTCCTCATCAAAAGGGTCCACACCCAAAACACACACTAGGGGAACGTAGGTATAGAACGTGTCCTGTGGTATATATTCATCCCCATCACTATCCTCATCAAAACAATCATAATTGGCCTTACAGTGGTGGAGTAGTGCATCATCATCCGTCACAAAATCTTCCAAATAGATCCTGCCCTTGAAAACCCACTCCCCTTCCTCGTAGTCTACTAGTTCATAAAAGTTCAAGAACCCACGCCCTCCACCAGCGGTGTATATTTGTTGCACTACACGGAAACTCCCCTGGCTTACCCCAAACTCCAACCTCTGCCTCCTCTGCCTGTATTGTCTCTTTACCATAAGGGCAGGTTCTGCCGGAATCTTGAATATCCGGCACTTCTCCGGCTCCTCCAAGGGATCATAAGCCACAATAGTTTTGTCCATCCTGTTCTCGAAGTAGAGGCTCCCATCCCAAGAAAGCAGATTGTCGGTGTAATAACTATCCGCATCATTCCCCAACAAGAAATCACTGCCTTCCTCTGGATGGGGTACCTCAAATTCAACCCAACTGTTCGTCTCCGACGAGAAAACCTCCGCCGTGAACGACCCGCTCGCCCCGAGTACCCTACTCGCCCGGGGAAGGTCCCCGATATGTCTCCTGACCACGGCGTACCTGTCCCCATCGCGGACAAGTCCTACCCCGACGCCGTGCGTGAAGGGGTGCCTGTCGGGAAAAGCCGGGACGGCGACCCAGTCCTTGGTGAGTGGGTTGCAGATGTAATAAACCCTCTCCTCCAGGTCCATGTTTTCCCGGACGGCGTGGCACAGGAGGAGGTCGTCGCAGGAGGCGGCGACGCGGACGGAGTTGGGTTGCCCGGGCTTGGCACATGGGAGGAAGCCGAGGTCGAGGGTGGTACTCCCCGCAATGGTGGTGGTGGCGGTGGGGTCTGATGATGAGCGGAAGAACGGGTGTGGGAAGGAGACGTAGGCGGCGGCAAGCCTGTCTCTTTTGTACCGCTCCTCCCAATATTCCTTCGCCACCGTGGTCTCCTTCTTCTCGATCAAGACGTTAATGAGTAGCGCGAATGCGTCGTTTTTGGGGCTGGAGAGGTGGGAGTTCCAACGCCTGGCGGCGGGGATGGAGAGGAGGGATGAGTTGTTCCTTGGGTTGTACCGGGCGGCGGCGAGTTTCAGGGAAGGGAAGGCATGGCGGAGGATGGCCATTGAAGCAAAAGGGAGAGGTGGAGACAAAAGAGAGAAATGCGGCGAGTGAAGGTGCGAGGGTTTAAGGACTTGAGGTTTTAGCTTATCAGAATTGGTTTTGAGAGTTTAGTGTTTCTGACATGGAAAGCTATCATTTTATCATGGAAACTACTATGTAACTGAGTCCAATTCTACCTAGGCAAGTTTTAATGATGATTCGTGCCCACCAAGCTCCTGGTTTCTTGCCAAAATTCTAGGTTGCCTCTCCTTTTGCCGATTTTATGAGTGTTGGTGGGTTCTTGTCTTCGCTGTGCTTGTTCACCTTGGGGCGGGAGAGCTTATGGGCCTTCTCTCATTTCACATCAGATATATATATACGTGGACCGTGTAGAGAAATCTTGATATGGGCTTTCTTGCCAATGAGCCCATGTTTCATTTCACTGGTCCCTTTTTTTTTTGGTTACTTTTGAGTTGGAGTTGGAGTTGATATTACGAAATAGCCAATGAAATTCTTATGAAACATATTAAAATTACAAGTTTACTAGATAAAACAAGATGAATAAATGTCCCCATAGCAACATTCTGCTGCATACATGCTCTCTTGTAGTTATTTCAGTGAAATGGCAAACGGAGTAATTAAGTGATGACCAAAGGAGACAAAATGCAAATCTAATTGTCAGAGCTAACACACATGACTGCAAAAGGTCAAGAGTGCAATCTTCTTCAATCTTTGATTTCACTCCAATTTTTTAATATCATCTCAACTCAACAATGCTTTGCATCCCATCATCTAGATTGTTCTACCTAGCTAGACACTTGTCGAGTGTGTACACCAAGAATAGAGCAGCACAATTAATCCTCAAATCATGTATAATTTGCATATGGACACATCTTGAATTTTTATGTATATATAATTGGAGTTGGGGATCACATGAATATCCTTTCACATGATAAGGCAGAGGCAAGTTCCTATCAGCTTGGATTCTATGGGACCTCCTCCACATGGTAGCCTTCACAGTTTTCTCTTGCCACAAACTCAACACCTAACCTAACCCACCAATCAAAGCCAATATATTGGATAGTAGGGCTGAGCAAATCGTCGGTTCGGCATATGCCGTGCCGAATTAGTGATCGGTAGGACTTTTCCGAAGGGTCATTCTTCCGACCGATGCCGTGCCAAAGTGTCCCTCATGCCGATCGGCATGGTGCCGATTAATACCGCCGTCGGTTCGGTCGGTATGTATGCCGACCGATTCCCAAACTTTCATACCCTTTTATTCCTTTCCCACAAGGTTGACGGTAGGGAAGAAGAAGAAATCAAAGAAATTGGAAGAAAAGAAATGAAAATCATCACTGCCCACAGCAAAACCAATCCCAAAATCAATCAACATAGACAAAAAATCATTTCTAAAAAATAATTAAAACCATACCACCATCATCAAAATTTATTAGGGGTTGAAAATAACCCTAAATCCATCAAAAGTACTGTCATCATCTACAAAGCACAACAAAGGAATTAGGGAGGGATTGAGGGTGAAGGTTATCTAAAACTAACTTACTAAACGTATTTGCAAAATTCGGGGTTTCAATTGAGTGTTTTGGGTTCTTAGTATTTGGGGATTTGGGGTTTTAATTGGGGAAATTAGGGTCTGTTGAATTAGAAACTTAGGATTTTTGTGTTGAGACTAGAGAGGTAGGGGAGACTACAGAGGAGGGAGGGAAGGATTTGCACCACTAGCTTTGGGAGGCGGCGGTGGCGGTGGCGACGGCATGCACGGCGGAGGCAGAGGGAGGAGGCCGGTTGCTTGCTTGTCTGTCGAGAGAGAGTTTTGAGGGAGGGAGAGAGAGAGAGAGTGTAGTGATTGATTTTTTAGGGTTAGTATGAAATGGATTTAATGTTTGTGGGCTGCCGAGTTGGGAGGACAATTAGATGTTGGGTATTTAATTTTTGGACCTGTGTGCTTTGGGCCTGTCGGTATCGGCCTGTGCCGAATACCGACGGTTCAACCCTCCTCCTACCGATTTATTTCACCTTTCCAATCGGCACGGTACAAATATGCTAGGTGGCTCGACGACCCCCTTTTTTTTCGAGCCGATACCGTTGGTATTATGTCGGTATCGGTTCGGCCCGGTCGGTACCGGTATTTTGCTCAGCCCTATTGGATAGGGCTATACATGCAAATGCAACCCCATAGCATGTGAGTGTTGTGTGATCCCCCACCACATTATTCACTTGTGAGTTCAACAAAAGACATTACTCACTTCACTTGTGTGAAGTGACATCCTTAGCTCGTGGAACACCTCCAGCCCATGGACAACATGCATTAAAATCTCTCTGGATTTTGTATCCATAGGATTCTTCTTTGTGTTTATGCATATCACATGTTCCTTTGGGTTTGGTCCATATACAGCAACTGCAGTTCTAGGCCCCAGTGCTGGAAATTAAATAGAATAAATCTGCAAAGTTTGGATAAATTTCAGTTGCCACCAAGAGTAGAGATCCTTTTCTTTTTCTTTTTGGTTGCCTATCTGGTATACAGAACTTTGTTGTGATTAATTCAAATCCGACCCAGGTCGCGCAATTAGCTACGGGTGATTTTCAAAGTTATGTTATTGGTGGAAATCAATTGCATCACTGCATTTTCTTCAAGGATAGGACAATAGGACATGGGAGTAAGACAAAGACAAAGCAACATTGGTAGTGTCAAGGAATGGGCACTCATTGTTAGAATAATGATATTTACATTAGCTTATGAACTAATTGTTATCCACTAAGAAATTCAGGAATGATAAATGGCATTATTGTTGATGTATTTGTCCAATTCTACTAATGTTTAGAAAGATAATAGCAAATATCCAATTTTAGGGTCCACTATAACGGAACACAAACTGGAAATATCTGTTCTATAGGCAAACAATTAAAATTTGCCACCAAGAGTAGCACAAGGGAAAGGTCCCAGAAAGCAAAAAGTTTGTCTCAAAATTGACTACACAGTTGCATTTAACAGTACAAATACATTAATTAACCCCATAGGGCCTACAAACTTACACAAAAACATAACAACATATTATACGCTCTCTCTCCTTTGGAGAGGGCTACATCTGGAAGCATAAATACTTTCACACTACAAAAGTAGAGGAAAAAAAGAAACAGAGAACACTCACTAAACCCACAAAAACTAGGGCTAAAAATGAAATAAAAGAAGAAAGAGCATCGGATGCCATTCTTTTATGCAATCCAACGGCTACGTTTCTTCCCAAAAAAAAAAAAGACCCAACACACCAAACAACGGCTACTTCTGTGTTAAGGGAACATGATAGCTTTTTTGTGTCATATAAAAAAAGTCTTGACTCTTCTTGACTTCAATGTTTTAGGCCAAGAGGAGGTGGGTGTAATGTCTCAGTGGATGAAATTCAGGCGAGATGTGTAAGTAGCTTTTGGAGTCCAGTTTCTAGGAATAACATCTCTTGCTGATAGTGTTCTTTCTGCTCTTAGTGTTGTTAGCTTCACAGAGAATGGTCCTTTCAAGGGTCCCCCAATAATGTTCCAATTTGCACCCCATAGATGGTTCATCTCTAGCCACTCAGTAGCTCCTGCCTGCCAATATCAATATTGAATAGTGTGAGATGCATAAACTTGGAAATTTTAATTGTACAGCTAAATTGCAGATTTGCATTGTATGAAGACATTCTTATCAAGAATTAAGCATGAAGAAACATGTACATTGTTTTATCACAGAGGGGAAAAAAACTTAAAAGATGTGATTTTAATGAAGATTGGCCCATCTCTGTCACATGCAGTGAGTCAAGAAAATAGTTGATATGCATAGCAAAGAAACAAGATGTGCTTTCTTTTAGCACATTGACACCATGAAGGACAATATATAATTAAATAGGAAAAGGAAATGGCAAGTCTTTTTTAATTAATTAAGCAGGGTGCAAAGTTTTCTTGGCAATGCAAGGAAAATGTAACAAGATTAGCGGGTGATATCCGGAATATTAGGAACTGTCACCTCACTTGACATAAAGTTGCAACAATGATTTAGCAACAGGTGATTACTTTTTCAATGGAAATGGCCTTTCCTCTTTGATGATGATATACTAATTTATTAGTAGCACGTTTTGGACAATTATTTTTAGGTAAATGAGAAAGTGAATACATACTTTAGATTTGAGAACATAGACCACTACAGCAAATGAAGATGAATAACTTTGCACTTTATGGACTAATGGAAGGCAAACACATGTGCCACTTTTGTACTTTGGAATTGAAGGAAATCAAAAGATTTTGTAAAGTTTGAGGTGCCATAAATTCCGTGGAGCCTAAAGAGATGCTTTTCCTTTTTTTCTTTTCCTTTTCCCCTTTTACTGTGCCTCTCTTTCTTCTAGTACTTTATAGTTAATTGAAATGCTACTTAAGGTATAAAGGAAAGTTACAAGATAATTTTTTACTGGATTTACTTAGAAGGAGAAGAAGAGTAAACATACTTGTCTTATGTGCATGGATCCAATGTCACCATCACCATCTTCAAACTCCACCAGAAGGGATAACCAGAAATCTGTTGAACCTTCATTAACATGGAAGGCTATGGTCTTCCCAGGATATTTACAGGGGGTCCTACAAGTTACAAGCATCATGGCAAAGTGTCAATGAACAGCTAATAAATTTAATTAACACACATAAATTACAGTAACCCACACAGTGGACCGGAACCAAGGACGACAACAAGTATTATATTAGGTGAACCCCCTTAGTTTAATAGGGTTACTTGTAAAGGGAGAGACGACCAATGGTCAAAACTAAACTTCCAAGCATATATGAACACAAAGCAGCCGTGATGTTATCAATTTTCACATACTATAATCAACCCAGACACCATAATTAACATTATAACATGCAGTGACATATAGAAAGTGACAAATGATGACAGTTAAACCAAAATGGGGGAAAAGGACTAACTCCTCCATTAGTACAAAACACAGGCAAGAGACTATGCTTATAGTATTCCATATACCTGCGGTATAGGACTTGGAGTTGGCCTCGGTCCCTGAGCTGACCACCTTCTCCAGCAATTGCCATGCGACCAAAGGCTGCACCACTGAGGTCAAATTGGCCACTGGGGCAACCTGGGCACTCGTCTGTCACAATTATGGTCACTGCCCTCCTTGAGCATATGCTCCTGTCTAGGCACCTTAGCTTGTAACATGCCCCACACCCTTCCCCATTCCTGAACAGCAATGGGCTCACTGCCCCAACTCTTGCCCTCAGTGGCTTCACATCCACCATTGACCCGTACCCACATGCCCCTCCTGCCATAAAACAGTAGTACTCATGTCAATTTAATGCCATCTTGTAACACACTAAATGGGAATTTGACAAAACTGGAGATGGTACACTACAAAACTGGAAAATTTAACAAAAGCTGGCTAGCTCAAAAATTGGACTTGACTAGGCACAATTAAAAAAGATGTTGTGAGTAAAAAAATAGTGAGTAATGATTAAACAAACAGAATACTTTGTTGGTTAACTGAAAGCAACCAATTAACTAAACTAGCTCACTTAATTAGTGTAAGCTACTTGACTCGTTACTAGTACCGAGTCAACTCACCGAGTTTGACCAAGAAAACAAACTAGAAATTAACAATGCTGAACACACCACTGCACTAAAACAACAACGGAAGTGGAAAAAAAAATGTGCGACGTACCGGTACTACCATCGCCCTCAGGGTCGCCGTACCAGGTGGCCACCGCCGGCTTCCACCGCAGGTCCGCCGCCAGACGTGGCTGGTTCTGCTGCTGCTGCTGGTGGTGGTGCACTACTCCCTGCCCCAATGCAACCCAACACCTGAGCAGCACCGCCACCAAGACAAACAAGCACAACCCATTACACCCACCACGGCGGCCCTGCATTGTACTAGTACTACAACAACAGGCGGCGCCACCAGCTCTCCGCCAAAAAGATTGTCACTTTCCCGGCGGAGAAACCAAGAAAAAAAGGAAGTTAGTGACAGAGAAACTAAAGACCCCTCCTTTATAATGTTTTTTTCTTCTTGCTTCGCCGACAGTTTTATTTTCTCTTTTGTTGTTATGTTTTTCAGGCAACAGAGAAACTAAACTCAGTTCAGTGGTTTTTGTGAGTTCTTGTCAGGTGGGTTATATAGAACCAACAAAGTGTAGGCTGTTTTTTTTTTTTTGTTTCGGTGTTTTTGTTTTCTTTCTTTTGGGACATTATGGGACGTGGGGTTTGGGTTTATTTACCGGAGATTGCCACTAGGATTCTGGGACCCACCGACGGTTAAGGCGTTAATTCCGCATGGACGTACGTGTCGGGGTCTCATTGAATGGTTAGGGGTGTTTTGGTCAAAGAATTTATTAAGCTCTGCTGCTTTCTTGAGTCTACCGTTAATGTTGTTTGTTTGTGTTTCACACGAGTGGGCCATAATAGTTACAAGTGGTTTTTCTTTTTCCATTTTTTTACGTAAAAAAATCTTTAATTTTGTTAGATGTTTTATAAACAAGATCAATGAATAGTGATACCATCTATCACACAATTAGCCTAATTCGACATTGTTTGGTTAGTCAAGGCAAAATTAGCGAAAACATTAGCTTGAATGAGTGACTTAGAGATAAGTAGCTAAAGAGTTAACCATTGCGTCATCTCTACCATACAATTATGAGAAATGTTATTTGATTAACTATGAATCTTCATGTGAATAAATTCAAAATTTTGTACAAATTTTCAAATAAAAGGAATGAGTATACTAGACATATTTATTATAATATCGCAACTAAATCAATTCCTTCTTTGTCAACAAAAGTTATAATCATTTTAATAGAATTTTTTTGACTACAAAGGTGGAATCAATACTCACATACATGTTCTTTACCCAATTACGTTAGGTGTAAACTACGCCTGAATTATGCATCTTTGGGATAAATTAAGCTTAATCATGTTTAATTGTAAACTACGCCTGATTTGTTATGTTTAGGCATACAAATTAAGTAGTTGCCAAATCCTTGACAGAGATCTTGGGATTTGGTTTGCTTTGTCTCATAATGTGAAACTACACAGCCGATTTTGACATTACCTTCCCTTGAAATGAATTGCATTTGTGAGGGAGCTACCGACCATAGTTTTCCTTGCTAAGTGCTGCTGTTCTCTTGAAGACTTGAACTACTACAATAAGACTACTATCCTTAAATGTAGAAGGGAAAAAAAAGTATGTTGCTTGCCTAACCTAGTTAAATAAATGGTATAAAATGGAAATTTGATTGAATAAACTGCATTGATACTGGACCAAAAATTGCATGTTCTCAAGTACACCATTGCTTGTATCTCCAAAAGTTGAAAGAGGCTCCACAAGGGATTTCCACAAGAACACAAAGACAGTACCACATGCACAGATTCTGACTGAAGATACAGAAGTATTTATGCATATATGATATTAAGAGGTCCCTCCTCCATCAACTAGTTCAATTGATTTTTTTTTTTTGAACAGAACTAGTTCAATTGATTTTGTGCAGAGAAAATTTTACCAATAAAATGATAAAAGCATGGAAAAAAGGAAGTAGTTGGAGAAGAATTTGCACAGAAGTCAACAATTATTGGCCCTGGTGGCCCAAGGACTTGAGGAGACACAAAACTTTGTCTATAGCAAATTGTGGTTTATAGTGGACCACCCAATTTTGGATTTGAGATAGACAAAATAAAAAGAGTATAATAATTCTGTAAAAATTCATGATGCAAGCCTAACATAACTGATCATACTGTTGCTACAGATTAATAAAAGGCCACTCAGTTAGTTACAAACACAACTGCAAAATAGTGCCAATGAATAAAAGTTGCCATTTTGTGCTGAGAAGAGATAAGATAGTGTTTTTTCTACGATTAATGTTGCTTCCACCATTGAAGAATTCTTTTATTTCTGCATGATAATATGGTGGAATATGCAACATCTTCACTGTTTGGAGAAAGATAAAAAGGACAGAAATTGGAGCGTGGGGTAGGGCCAACTTCCATTTTCAATCACTAAAAAGTAAAAAACCCCAAAGGAAAAAAAAAAAAAACAACTTAGATCATTTTATTAATGGAATCCTGTGATTGATCCAATGCCCAAAAATTCTGGAAGATCAGTGTGGCTCTATGGAGGAAACTCCAAAATTTTCCAACTTAAAGTAGAAGAAGAAAATCTCCACAAATTTCAAAAAGGGATTGTATAAACTTCTTTGTTTGTCCAGAAGCTAGGACACAACATGTGACAAGTTGCCGGCTGACAAAATTTTCCTGCAATCTTTTCATCAACTATTGTAGTAACAATTCAACAGAGAGATTTTGTTATTGTGTAACTGCATATGAATCAGAATTCTCAGATGGACCTGCATTTGAGCATATCTATGTATATTCCCAGATAGAGATTTCTTTGTGCTTCAATTTAATTGCACAAGGGTGTGACCACTAGGGTCTAATGTCACCTTAGAAAAATACCATTTCTACTATCACAAAATGCTAGTACATATGATCATGTTCTGTGTACAAACAAATTTTGGTGCTTGTGACAAGGAGTTGGTATCCAAGAAACTCAATCTTTGTTTTTACCAAGATCCGTGTGAAAGAGGGAATAACCATAGCCAAAGCTTGACATTTGTTCACATTTTTTTATATTACCCTGTTTCACATTCCACATGATAAATATTCTCAAGATAAAGATAAACTATTTAAACTTTGACAAGCTTTTATGAGGGCTTGAAAAACACCTCATCGAACAAATCACAGTTCTTGAAAGAAGATTTGGAAGAATCTTTTACAAAGAAAGAACTTCTTTTTTTTTTGTCAAGGACCGGGAAGTATATTAAAAAATATACGTGAGCGCAGTACATGGTTAGAAGTCGATAGCTCAATTCGACTTCTATTTGGATACAAACAACATGACAAACATAGTATGACGCTACATGATAAGGGATCAACGTCCCAAACATATCAAAAATACATCCGGCTCATAATAACGAACTAGGGTGGAACTGAAACGGAAGACATCCAATTCCGGGAGAAAGATCGGTCAATGAGGTTGGGGGGGAACCGTCCGCCGGTCCACGTCCATATTAGAGCTGGACGCTCCGGGAGAGAAGATCATTCGGTGGCACTCTTCTCCCAGGACCACAACTGTATGGTTCTGTGGTTTACGAGGTCGGGGGTGGGGGGCGGTTTGGGTGTAATTCGAGGAGACGACTGGGTAAGTAGCTGAGGCAATAGCTGTAGAGGGACTAGGTCCAGAGGGGGTCAGGGAGATATCAAGAGTAGTCGAGGGGTTTTGGGCATTGGATACATCTCTAAGGGTTTGTCTTTTGGGGTTTTCCTTTGTGAGTTTGGAGATTTTCACTGGCTGAGTTTTCTTCATGGGTTGTTTTTGGAGTCGGTTGTGAAGTTTGCTTTTGGATTTCTTGATAGACCCCTCCCCGAGGAAATCTTGAAGTTTACCTACATTCAAAGAAAGAACTTCTTTGACTATACTACTAACTACTAAGTATCTCTTTCCAAAAACTGTAGGAGCAATTACCTTATTGATCCTGCCAAAAAAAGGAGGGAAACAAAAGCACATGAATTCACTTTATATAAAGGAGGCATTGTCACGCCCCACCATCTCATGCTACCACGCTCTAGCACTATCTAAATAGGATTATGGCCATTGCGATGTGCAAAAAGTGCATCACAAACTGTCCAGACAAAAATAATGAGGAAAAAAAATACAAACACCCACAATTCCGTATCTAAAGAAAAACTTTGGCTTGACAAAAAGATTGTTCTGATTCTGCTGAATAAAGTATTATCATTTTGGTAGTTAAAGTAGCCAACAGTTGCAGAAGATATCTGGTGAATCCATTCAGCTTATGGCACAAACTGTCCCTGATTTATGATTACTATAATGCTTCCCATGAATGTATTTGTATCAATATTTTAAAATCTACATTACATACGTGCCCATCAAATGAGAACCTAAGATCAGGCTTTTGAAAAGGCAGTATCAGACAAATTACAAAAGGCTACATCTTCAGTGCTTTATTTTTTCTCTCTTTTTCCTTATACCTTTGTTCTATGAGAACTTCTCTGTAGTTAAGGTTCTGGTGGTGAAGTTGCAAAGACTCCTTTATGAGTTGTATGAGCTCCTTGCCAGAATGTTTTCAGGCTTTTTGGCCAAAGAGGAAACCTTTGGGTTCAGGGTTCTAGTTTGATGTTTTGACAAAGCTTTGCTAGGCACATGCATGTAAAGAAAATATTCTGTCATTCTCATACTGGATTCTTATATGTAATCAATGACAAGGCATGAAATTTACAACCCAACAATGACATGTTGATGATTAAGTTGCATAAACTATTCCTGAAGTCTATCAACCAACCATTCTGCATCCCACACATCATCATAACAGTAATGACCAAATAGAAAATCAGGATTATTTGGTGATCAAAATCTATATTCTGATTGGCATATCTGATTACGTTACTTTGGATGTTAACACGTTGTCTAATCTCATGTTCTTCTAATGTTTAAGAACCACAATTGAATGAAGATCAAGGATCTGAAATTTGGAGTGTCGGTAAACAAAACCAAATGGTACATATTCCACATGCATCTCTGGGGTGGCTGTGGATTAGTTGGAGATCTCTTTGGAAAGGAAATTTTGAGAAAGAAAGATTTGAAGCATCAAGAGAAAAAGTAGATGCATGAGAATGGAAGAAAATATAAGAATTTGATTGCACTGATGGTAAATTTTTGTTCTTTTTGAACGAATGACAAAGTAATTATAGTACTCTGGTAGATAAGTCTTCATTTTCTCGAAAAGTAAAACAAGGAAACAAGGCCTAGCTGTAGCATTCTGACAAACATTGGTAACATGTTTACAGCAAACTGGGTTGACTGATACATGCAACAATCATTCTACTATTTTACATCAAATGCAGTAATCCAAAAAATCTCTGCAATAAACCCACACAACCACGTTCTATCATATAATTAATTATTTTCCCAAACAATGTGAAAATCTGAAATCCCCATCTTTCCCCTCCCTTCGCCACCATTCAACTTCTATCCAAACAAAATGTTAAGGAAATAAATTACCGGCTGTTAAATTTGCTATGTCGGTTGGCTATTTGCTTTCTATAAAGAGAGGTTTGGCAGGAGTAATAATATGTAGCAGTAGTCGTTGCATTGCTATGTTTGTTGTTTTATTTGAAGATAATACTCTTTTAATTTTAACTTAGTGAAACTGTGAATATTAACTATACAGGATAGTGATACCCAAGTTTAAATCTTAAATAATTGTTTAAGTATTTCGCTCTCATACAGCAATGGTAGAAAACTGTAGTTCATGAATGCAAAGGCATTTTTGGTTAGCTGGTTTAGAAAGATAAAAGGATTTCCCAACTATTGCAGAATCAGAAAAGCAGTGCCCTGTTATAAAAGTGATAACATGGCCGCGTGTAATATAATTTCCAGTGAAACTATGATATATATCACATAAACAAATGTTTAAGCAATAGAAGTCACAAAGTTTAGGATATAATTCACATCGAATTGTAGTAAGGTTTGCACAGAAAAGTTGGAGAGAGAGTCACATATCACATATGTACTGACAGGCGACAGCTAGGAGAGGGCTTTCACCAGACAAGCTTTTCCTTTGTTCCCCATTCCACACTCATATGAGCCTTTCATACACCAGAGAATAAGCTTTTTTGTTCCTGTTTTACTTCTTCCATTTCCACATGCAAGGTCATGTTCTCCTGCCAATTTCATCATTTGTTCCTCTGATTTGCCTGATTGAAGAGACCAAAAGGGAAAGCAATATAAGTAATGATGAACACATGATTCAACAGCTGAGAAAGAGTCTCTTCTACTACACTAATGTTATGCAGTCACCAGAAAGTATGCTGGAAATATAACTTCTGTTAGGTCACTATTGATGATGATCATATATATGCAGAAGTTTCATAGCAGTAGGGACTCGAATATCTCGGAGCTCAAGAACTAGAAGCAAATAAGGAAATTAATCACTTGTATTGACTTGGATCATTTATCCATTAGATGAGCGGCAGATGGCAATTTTGAGGGGTGTTATCCATTAGACAACTAGATTGAGGGTTTTTACAGGAAATAGGAAATCCAAAAAGAAAAGTCTTAAACTGAGGTTGATGCTGGTTGGATTGCGGGATAAGATTTCAGTTTAAAACATGACTGGGATGGCTCATGGTGAAATTAAGAAAAAAGTAAATCCACTGAAACAAGAAACACAAGTGATTCTACCTGGGAAGATAGGAGAACAAACATTAAAGACTAACTACAAGAATGATTAAGCACAATACCTTATCGTTAATCCTTATACCCCATGTGTCATTCCTAGATCCAATGACAGGGTTACCAACAACATACGTTGGGTGCATGGCATCCCTCACTAGTGGAACCCTGACTGGATCATATTCATCGTCACTGTCATAGTATTCATGTGGTCCAAGAGCTTTAACTATCATTGCTAGTAGAAAAGACAGTCCCTGGAAATCAAGGGAAAAGTGGTTAACAATGCTGGCACCAAATAGCCAGTGTAGAAATTTCATTTTGAAGTAAAATACAAAGTATAGGGAAAGAAGGCTGCGAAATAGATACGCTACAAATCATAAAGCCTACATAGCTCTATAGGATGCAGTATCATTTAGAAAGTGATAATACACAAATGTTACTATGGTTCCTCCTTTAATTCTTCCAGGAAAAAGTTACCATTGTCTCTATACATCAAAGCATCTTGTATCACTTGAACTACAAACGTAGGAAAGCCTGAACAAAAATAATTACCTGGCACATCAAGCAAGAGATATAAATTTTTGACAAAGCTAAGAGACGGACTCTGGTCACAGCTAAAGTACAGTTTTCCACAAGTGACCAAGTGGGATGGGTAAATGGTGCAGGAGTACATAATTTGTCAAATGACACGTACATGCACCCACTTAGAAGACTACCTCGCAGAAATTAGAGTATTTTTCCTCAGAAGTACATAAGAATGTACAAACTTACGAGACTAAGCACACCCTGCTGGTGTATCTTTTCACTATTCCTACTAATTGGGGAACTTTAATTGGTGTTGACACAAACAATGCAATCAAAGATAACTCAGAATTTTGTTTCAATAAGATGCACAGAAGAGAGAGAGAAAATGTAAGACACTGACCTGCACAGACACAATTGACAAGCCTATCCATTTGCAGATCTCAAAGTTTGTCCTGATGAAATTTTTGAACTTATTAAAGCCCCCACTTGGGTCCTCTGGGAAGTCCTGGTATCAAGTTGAGCTAATCAGTACTAACGACATAACTTGAAAACATAAATCAGCAG